>LOJH01031695.1:1458-16753 GCA_001685095.1 Ellobius talpinus
CTGGTGCCCTCTTGAGGAAGAGACCTGGTTAGTCGTCCTCATCAACTTAGACCATGAAACCCATTATGTACAAGTTCAACAGAACTGCCATATACGGGCTGCCCATGCATGCTTCAGTATTGCCAGGGCATAAAAGAAAGAAGAAGACCATCATACCTGGTGAGACCAGGTTTTAAATCATTTTAATAGTGTTTTATGTACAGTCAGTTCCTGCACATCTGAGTCCTTAACCTTCATATTTAATCCCAGATACACAGAGAGAGTTGACTATATTTTAAAAAGTAATTAAGAGTGGCTGGAAAGGTGGATCAGGAATTCAACTCCCAGTACCCAATACCACCTGTATGTAACTCCAGTTCCTGGAAATCCAACACTCTCTTCTGGATTCTGTGGACACTGCACTCAAGTTCACAGAGCCATACACAGACACACATGTATACACATGATTAAAAATTAAAAATAGGGGCTGGAGAGATGGCTCAGTGATTAAGAACACTTGCTACTCTTCCAAAGGGCCTGAGCTCAGTTCCCAGCACCCAAGCTGGACAGCTCACAGCCACCTGTAACTCCAGCTCCAGGGGATACAATGCCATCTCCACTGCAGAACTGTTCTTATGTTAGTCTGCATGCAGCTGGCCCCCACAAGCTCATAGTGGAGGGCACTATTAGGAGGTGTGGCTTTGTTGGAGTGGGTGTGGCTTTGTTGGAGAAGTATGTCACTGTGCAGGTGGGCTTTGAGGTCTCACACATCCCCAAGCCATGCTCGGTGCCTCTGTCCATGTCTTGTTGCTTTATGATCAAGATATAGCCAGTACCACGTCTGCCTACATGCCACCATGCTCCCCACCATGATAATGGGAAGAACCTCTGAAACTGTAAGCCAGCCACCCCAATGAAATGCTTTCCTTTCTAAGAGTTGAGGTGGTCATAGTGTCTATTCACAGCAATAGAAACCTAACTAAGGCAGTACTCATGTGTGGCGCGCGCACACGCACACACACACACACACACACACACACACACACACACAGACGGCAGCATTCCAACTGGACTACACCTTGCCTGGTACCAGAGTGTTAGTACCCAGCAGCAATCCCCACTGGGCTACTCCTCGTCCAGCTCTGGAGTGCCAGTACCTGGCCCTAATCCATCTTTTGTTTAGCAGATACCTCTTGCCTGATAGTTTGCCGAGAATACAAAGCCTATGCAAGCTTGGTTTGTGGAAACCAGAAAATCGTGATACCCCATGAACCAAGAATTTGCACTTGTCTTTATATTTTTGGAAACATCACTCAGATTGCTCTGAACATACGGAGATCAACCGGGTAGACTGTAAATATGGAGCAACATAAAAATGCCTGAGCCAAGGGAAAGTGCTTCCATGCTGAGAGGCTGAATCCCCCCGCAGTCACGAAAGGCTAAACTCACTCTTCTTCCCACGGACACGCGTGAACCCAACACCTGCTCTGCAACATACATGACATGCATATAAACGAATCTTTAATAAATAAAAAGAGAAACTTCCAACATCACACAAAGTCACATAAATAAGCATTTGAAAAACAGTTACTAAAACCAAAAGTGGGGGCAGGCAGGCCCTGGAACCCTGAGAAGGTGCTGTGTAATCCTCCAGTCTGGGGCGTCCTCCTACCTGGCGGTTTGCTGATGGCTCTCCTCTCAGGCTCCTTGTAAGGGAACTGCAAGGTGGTATCCAGTGACTTGAAGCAATCTTTGAGAGAATTCTGCTGATAAAACTCCACCAGTTCCTGGGAAAATAACACAGAGCAGTTGTTATCCCAGCTGGCCAGCCCACAGCAGAGCACAGCTTAGCTCTTGTCCACAGTTCAATCACCTCCCTATGATGGGGAACTCCTCCCTCCCTCTACCGGAACAGCAAGGATGGTCCGCAGAAGGGGCCCTGCGATGGGTCGTATAGACAGTCACTTTGAAGGACCTAGACTCACCCAAGAGGCAAACCTCTGGGCCTGGCTGCACTGACTTAGATGAGGTGGGAAGAGCCACCTGAATGTGGGTGGCACTACCCATGGCTGCCATCCCAGGAAGAATGAAAAGGAGAAAACAATTTGGGTGCCAAAATCCATCTCCCTGTGCTCCCGGATACAGTGTGACGATGCCTCCTTCCAGGACAGTCCCCAGCTTTCCTGAGCTGGAAGAACCTGTGCATCCCTCTTTACGCTGCTTTGCCAGGTGTTTGGTCACAGCGATGAACAGAGTAAACAATAGACTACCTCAAGCTAAGGCCGTTCTCCAAGCAGCCAGTTCATTTTACTTCCTGCCAAGTTTAACAAATAGGTTCACCAAATTCAAGGCCTCCCGTCAGTGCCCATGTCTTTAAAACTAATAATCGCGTAGGCACCAGCCAGTGCGCAGCACACATTGCCAAGGCTTCCAGGGAACCCTGAGTGTTGAGCATACTGGGGGGAGGGTGTTACAGAGAGCATGTGAAGGTCGGAGGTCAACTTGCAGGACTCAGCTCTCCCGTTCCACCACGTGTGTTCCCTTTACCCACGGAGTCATCTTGCCGGCACGCTCTCATTTTAGAAACAGAGACACAGAGACACTAAGTGTAATCATGAGTGGCAGCTGAGATTCGTAGCTCAGATCTGACCTCCGCAAAAGACTTTAGATTTGGTTTTGGCTTCCCAGTTTGTTGGATTTATGGGTATTTCTCCCACAAATGGCTCATACTAATGACAAAGATTCAGCTGGGCCCAAATTCAAGGGTGTTCCACAAACACCCAGTGTCCCATTCAAGAACTCCAGGCTAAAAATTGCCAATATCATTTAAAAAAAAATTGGTGCACAGGGTCGGTGGGATGGCTCAGTGGGTCACGTTCCATCCCCAGGCCCCAAAACCCATGTGATGGTGGAAAAACAGACCTGACTCAGCAGAGTCCTCTGACCCTCACACACACACACACACACAAAATAATAGATAAATAAAATGTAATTTTTAAGTTATGAATTTTCTGTCCATGTCCTCAGTTGCTTCAAAGGTCTACTGATCATGGGTAAGGCCCATGTGACATACATACACCAATCAGTTTTAAATGCCTTGAGGGAGATAAAAAGAATTAACGGTACACCAACCACCAGCTGAACGCCTGTTCATAAATTCTCAACAAGACAGGCAGTCGCTTGGGTTATATGGGGCCAGTTTGGAGACCTGTAACCATATGGGCTCTGGTAGCCTGTGGGACAGGAAGGCAGAGGGTGGGCTGACTGGAGGCGGGGTGAGTTTGCACACATCTGTGTGTAGGTATGGACATGCATGTGGAGACCAGAGATGGACTTCACGGGTCCTCCCCTATCACACTCTGAGACCGAATATGTTCAGATAGGGCCTCTCACGGAGCCTGGAGCTTCCTGGTTGCCTACCAATCTCAGCAGCAAGCCCTGGGTATCCACTTGTCTGTCTCCAACTCCCCAGAGCTGGGGTTACAGGCAAGCACCACCATACCCGGCTTTTACATGGGTTCTGGGGATCCAACTCAGGCTCTCAGGCACTTTATCCATGAACCTTCTCCCCAGCTCAGCCTGTTGGGCATCAACAAGTACCACTGTGAGCACCTGACACTATCCTGCCCTAACTGTCTTTTCCACATTGTGGGTCCTTAGAGGGATGAGTTCACAGTCAGTGGTTCCCTGGGAAGGGCTTCTCTAACTACAAAGTGAGGACCCTGAGACACAGGGGCAGACACGCGCCTCACATGCTCTGAATGGCTTCTGTGGGGGTGGGGGCAGTGGCCCTTACCAGAAGGCCCCGGAAAGCCTTCTTCTCCGTGATCCGGTACAGCCCCTCTGACGTCATGATTTTAATATGTTTGACCTCGACGTTATACCTGGAGCAAGGAAGAGGGAAAATCAGATGGCTGAGTCCTGAGTCTGAGGATCTCTCCCATGCCTCTGCCCAGGCTAGAAGCCCCAAGGATGGAAGAAGGATCAAGCTGGACTCCTTAGAGGAAGGGGATCCCTGACATCTAGATATGGGAACAGTGCAGTCCACCCCTTCTGGGTCTCTGCTACTCTAAGCCTTCTGTTCTTCATCTTGTTTGTTTGTTTGTTTTCTCCCTGAGGTAGCTCATTCGAGTGTCAACCTGACAGGACCTAGAACCACCATAGACAGCCTCTGGGCATGTCTGTGAAGGAGTTAACTGACAGAGCAAGCCCCACCCTGAATGTGGGTGGCAACATCCCAGGGACTGAAGTTCTGAACCAAACAAGAAAAGAGAAAGTGAACCCAGCACTCATCTCCGCGCTGGCTAGTTTTACATCAACTTGGCACACACTAGAGTCATTTTGAAAGAGGGATCGCCAGTTGAGAGAATGCCCTCGCCAGGTTGGTCTATGTGGGTGGCCTTCCCCACGGCCCCGTGCCCCTGCCACCATGTATTCCCCACAAAAGATGGCAGAATAGGAAGGATGGGAAGAAAGGGGGCTTTGTTATCATGGTGAATTACAGAACAACAAAAATGGAAAAGACGCTGGGCATGGTGGTGGCACACGACTTTAATCCCAGCACTCAGGAGGCAGGTGGATCCCTGAGTTCGAGGCCAGCCTGGTCTACAGAGTGAGTTCCAAGACAGTCAGTCCTGTACAGAGAAACCCTGTCTCGGGGGCAGGGCAGGGGGACACCTCAAGCAAGGGCTGTTGATGGTTCAATGCATGAAGGGTTTCCACAAGACTAGCAATTCAATCCCTGAGACCTGTGCGGTGGAAGGAGAGATCTGACTCCACAAACTGTCAAAGACTACCACGTGCAGGCCGTGGCAGACACACCCTCACACAACACAAATAGATAGATGCACTTTTTAATTTCTTAAAAACACCTGACATCAGCCTACAGCCTCCACATGTGGTCACATGGGTAAATGTCCACATACATGTCCACAATAAATAATACAAGTAAAAGTCACAGTTCAATGGTGGGACACAAGTCGGTGAAGCATGGAGACCGTGAGATCTGTCCTAAGCACCTAGCTTTCATATCCCAAGGACAAACAGTCAGCATATCCATGTGATACCAACATGCCTGTGTTTGTTGCACAACTAGCAACAACACCCAGGACATAGAATCAACTAAGGAGTCTGTAGATGAAGCACCTGTGACAGACACATACAGTGGAATTGATCGAGCCATGGAAAGGATGATATCCTGTCCTTTACAACACGGAGGAAGTGGAGGATGTTATGAAGTGTAATAAGCCAGACACAGGAAGACAAATACCACAGCTAACACACATATCAAAGCTAAAAGTGTTGGCCTCAAATAAGAGGAGAGGCAAAAAAAATGCAAGGGGAGGGGAAAAGAAGGGGGACAAGGTAAGGGGGAGAAAAATCTGTAGAATGCAGTAATTCAACAAAAGGTGCACGTAGACAGATACACTTTCATAAGGTAAAAGCCTAGACATCCTTGGCAAGCCCAGGTCAGAGGAGGCATGATCAGAGAGGGAGAAGCCCAAGTCAGAGGGGCATGGGCAGGGAGGGAGGAGCCCAAGTCAGAGGGGCATGGGCAGAGAGGGAGGAGCCCAAGTCAGCGGGGGCGTGGTCAGAGATGGAGAAGCCCAGGTCAGAGGGGCATGGGCAGAGAGGGAGGAGCCCAAGTCAGCGGGGGCGTGGTCAGGGAGGGAGAAGTTACTTAATGCTGATGGCGAATTCTGCTGTATCTTTCACCCTCTGCCGCACCAGGTAGGTCCCGTCAGAGCGGTTGGTGAGGATGCCCTCGGCTCCTGCTCGTTCCATGGGACCCGCATACCTACAGGGACAGACCACCGCCATCACCACCATCACCCTTACCATCACCAGCATCACCATGTCCGTCATCACCACCAGCATCACCACCACCATCTGACTGTCACTGTGACTTTCGTAACGGCCCAGTCACCTTCCTCTCCCCTGTCACTCCCCAGCAGCTCTTAGCTCAGAAGTGCTTGGGATCCAAATAATAAATTAACAATTGTTCTGGAAGCCTCCACATTCAGCCTTAGTTCTCCCTTGACACCTTCCAAACACACACACACACAAAAACCCCACTTTAAAATAAGGAAATGTGATTGTACTCACCAGAGATGCACAGATAGGTCCTGAGGAGGGCCCTGGGAACACAGACAAAAACCCAGACTCAGAGAAGAAGCCCTTACCTGGAAGACTTCAGGGACACCCACTCACAGCCACTCCACTAGCATCTGCTGAATGGGTGCCATGTTCCAGGAACTGTGCTATTCATGGGGAAACAACCCTAGGGCACAATTGGCTTCCCTCGTGTTTATATGTCACATATAATACACATGCGATGGCTGCTTTTCCAGCGTGACCCAAACTAGAATCACCTGAGAAGACGTCCCAAGACGAGACTGTAGACCAAGCTTCCCGTGGATGTGTCTGTGCAGATTTTCGTCATTGTGTTAACTTATGTAGGAAGCCCAGTCCACTAAGAGTGGATCATTCCCTAGGTCAGGGATCCTGTGCTGTATATGGAGGATAAAATGAGCCAAGTACACAGCCATTTCTCTCTGATCTTAACTGTCAGTGTGATGTGAGCAGCCATTTGAAGTTCCTGCCATGACTTCCCTACAACGATGGGCTGTAACCTGGAATCATAAGCTGATTTCTTCCCCACATTGCTTTCTGTCATGGTGTTTTATCACAGCAACAGAAATAAAACTAGGACACCAGGCATGGTACTCATTTCCTTCAATGATGGACAAAAATCTACACGATATGAGAGATGCCTAGCATGGCAGGTGTATAGACGCATGCCTAGCATGGCAGGTGTATAGACGCATGCATAGCATGGCGGGTGTATAGATGCATGCATAGCATGACAGGTGTATACATGCATGCCTAGCATGGCGGGTGTATAGATGCATGCCTAGCATGGCAGGTGTATACATGCATGCCTAGCATGGCGGGTGTATAGACGCATGCATAGCATGGCAGGTGTATAGAAGGCATAGGAATAGGAGCAAGAAGGCTGGAGAGAGAGCAGGAATAACAAGACTGTGGAGGAGTGGGAGGGAGAAAAGGCAGGAAAGAGGACGGGGGGTGAAAACAGTCTAACAACATGACACACATGCATGACGATGGCTTTATGAAGCCCATGGCTGCATGCATTGGACATTCACCACTTAAAACTATATTGAAGAAAGATTTCCTGACAAATGCAGATCATAGAACTCATGCCTTCCAGCAATGACGGGTAGGAAGGTGACAGGTGGACACATGGATGACTATGAAGAGAGGGAAAAGGGACAGTGCCTCCTAAGCAAGCTGCCCACCACTCAGCCACATTCTCAGCCTTCAATGATATATATTTGTGTTATTGTTTAGAATTTATTGGGAGCGATGGGGATGAGATTCAGAGCCTTGTCCATAAAAAGCAAGCACTCTAACCCCTAGCTATGTCTCAGCCCCTCACTAGGGGATTCTAGATGGGGCTCCACCCTTGACCATGCCCCCAGCCCCTCACTGGGGATTCTAGGCGGGGCTCCACCCTGACCACGCCCCCAGCCCCTCACTGGGGATTCTAGGTGGGGCTCTACCCTGACCACACCCCCAACCCCTCACTGGGGGATTCTAGGCAGGTCTCCACCCTGACCACACCCACAGCCCCTCACTGGGGGATTCTAGGCGGGGCTCCATCGTTACCATGCCCTAAACCAATGGCCAATCAGTATCAGCCAATCTGGAAGGAAGGATAGAGTTTGAAACTTACAACATAATTTGACATTAGAGAAATTTAGGTTCACACTGAAGGCATATGTATGTGTTCAGGAAGAGGATAGGGAAGAGGAGGAAGGGGAAGAGGGGTGGGGAGGGCAGTTGGGGGTGAACAAAAGATAATGATATGAACATAAAACTGTCATTAGAAAGCCCATTGTTTTGGTGTTAACTGGAAGTTAATTTAGGGTCAGCAAGATGGTCAGTAAGTAAAGGTTCTTGCTCCTAAGTCTGACCATCCAAGTTCAATCCCCAGGATCTATAGAGTAGGAGGGGAGAATCAGTTCCTACAAGCTGTCCTTTGACCTCCACATGTGAGCCATGGAATGCACGCCCACCCACACACAGAGAGAGTAAATGAGTGTAACATAAAACAACTGAAAAGGGAGTCAAAACTACTGGATTTGGAAGGTGTGGCTCCTGGTAGATAAACCAAGATCCAGTCAATGGCTTCACGCCCGTGAGTGTATGGGCAGCACAATTCAACTCTGGATTTTTCTTTGTTTGTTTCTGTTTCTTTGAGGCAGGGTTTCTCGGTGTAGCTCTGGCTAACCCAGAATTCACTTTGTAGACCAGATTGTCCTTGAACTTACAGAGATCCACCTACCTCTACCTCCCGAGTGTTGGGATTAAAGGCGTGTACCACCATGCCTGAATAACTCAAGATTATTTTAAAAAAAGAAAAAAAGAAAGAAAAGAAAAAGAAAACAAAGTTGGTCGGGATGAGCGGATCTGAGAGGAATTAGGGGGATGAATGGTGGCTGAATGTGATCAAAACATATTATACATATGTACAAAATGCTCTAAGAATTGATTTTAAAAACTGCATTCTTGGGAAAAAATTAATAATGAACAGGGAACCGCTGAAGAGGAAATGACAGATCTGTCCATCAGGAGCATGACCAGGAAGAAGGAGGCCATAATGACTTCACAGGACCCGGGGGAATCTCAAGGTGACCTCCCTAGATGGTTCTGTCTGCTAGACTTCTATCTGACCCTTGACCCTCACAATCCAGAATGAGGGACTCACGTGGACATAGGGGCGTACTCTATTACAGGGGAACCAGCCAACTTCATTGGTAGCAGTATTTCTTCCCTAGAAAAGCAGGAGAAAAAAGCATGAGCAGAATTAATAGGTATACATTAGTGCGTGTGTGTGTGTGTGTGTGTGCATGTGTGAAAGAGACTTTGCACTCACATGCATGCATTCACCCTTTCTCCTCTCATTACCCATTGTTTATTCATCTCTCATGCACCATGAGGACCTAGGGACATGTTTCAGAGGCAGAGGCCCTGCCTAGAATCCCTCAGTGAGGGGCTAGGGTATGGCTCAGCAGATAGAGTTACTTAGCACCCTTGAGGTCCTGAGATCTACCCAAGCACCACAAGATAAAAAATCTAGCCCATAGAATTAAAGACATTGTGGTGGCCTTTAGACCTGCCAAGGAGTTCCCCTCCCAGGAGGTGGCCGTACCTGTCGCACGGGGACCCACTCCAGAACCTCACGAGGTGGAGCCCTGAGCCCTCCGTGTCACTTGCTCTCATCCTTTGCCCCTCCCTCCTACAGCCGCCGCTGTCCATACCTCCCACCAGTTGTGCTCAGCCTCTGCCTTAGTGAGCTCCACAATGTCCCCAGGGTTGAGCCGCAAAAATGTCCCAAAAGCTCCGGGCGGGGGAGGGATCCCATAGTATTCCTGAAACACTTCCATCTTAGGCAGACCTGGAGGGTGGAAGGAGATGGAACAACGTGGTTGATAGAGTACTCAAAGCTACATCTAAACTGAAGAAGATTGATAACACCAAGTGGCAATGAGGGTGTGGAGAAACTAGAACTCAAGTTGAGCAACATCTACTCAAGTATGTCTATCCTAGACCCCAGCAATCCACTGCAGTGTACACATTAGGCAATGTACACAGGGCAGCCTAGAAGTAGAGCCCCTGCCTAGAATCCCCCAGTGAGGGGCTGGGGGATGTGGTCAGAGTGGAGCCCTGCCTAGAATCCCGGTGAGATGTGATCTGCCTCCTCCCACTCCTGGAGTAGCATCCAGTTGCTCCCTCATAGCACTCCGCGCACTCACCCAGTTCATTCCTTTTCTTGTCCTGGGCCCTTCGATGTAGCTTGTCCTAGAGGAAGAGATGGTGGAAGTAGGCACCTATTCCCAGCCAGGTGAATCCTTAGCGCTTCACTGTGCTTCTCCAGCCAAGTATGGCGATGCCCATTTCTAGGGTCTCCTGGTTCCTCTCTCATGAACCTCTATGATTTCCCAAGTACAGAATGAAACCACTCTTACCTTCTTCATAGTTCCTGAGAAATCTACAGAAGGGAAACATACATAGCTCAGAAGAAAATCCCCCAACAGAGAAGCAGCCCGCCTCCCTCACATTGGCCTAGAAATACCTTGCCCATGGCGGCCACATGGAGGCACTCTCCCCAGACATTCCTTATGTGCAGGGGCCCTGCACCTATGACAGCGATATCCTTGGTAGAATGTGCCTCTGGAGTGCAAGAGAGATAAAGGGGGAGTCGTGGGGTGTTACTGGTACCCTAACCACCAACACATGTCCTTTGAAAGAAAGCAAAGGCCAAGCTTGGTAATGGACCCCTACCATCCCAACATTGGAAGGATGAAGCAGATAGTGCATCCAAGTCTAGCCTGGACTACTAAGGGAGACACTATCCAAAAGAAGGATGAGGGGGAAGAGGAGAAGGAAGACAGGTGGAAGAAGAGTAATGGACCACAGTAGGGCTTCCCTTCTCTCAAGCAGGTGACCAGTGAAGGCTCTCTCTCTATAGAGGGAAGTCTAAGCAAGCCCCAGGTGCAGGATCTCCCACATACACACCTGAGTAACATCTGGCAGGCCTTGCAAGAAGTGGTCTCCTCAAAGGAGAACATCTGGAAGTCATGCCCATTGGCTGTGGCATTCTCTGGGTAGATGTTGGAGCTGGAAAGAGAATTTGAAAGCAAAGAACCAATACGTCATCCTGTACATGGATGAAGAGCATTCTACAGAATAAAGGCATCGCAGTATATCTGGGCATCCGTGCATGGATGTTTGAGTTGCATCCACCTTCAGGCTACTGTGAGTCAAGGTGCTGTGACTATCAACAGGGAGGAAGCAGGTGGGCGGGTACCAAAGGCTAGGAGAAGGGTGGAAAATGATGGTTAAAGGGGTACAGAGTATCCTCTGAGGATGATGAAAGGGTTTTGAGCTAAGAGGTGATAATTACAAGTTTCACAGTGTTTAAGTGCCACAGAATTGTAGCTACAAGATGTTTGAGATTTGTTATGTAACTTTCACCTCAATAGAATGAAGAGCAGGTAGAGGAGGAGGCAGAGGAAGAGAAGGAGATAAAAAGAGAGAAACAAATGGGAAAGTGGGAGTGGAGTGTGTACACGGAGGAAGAAGCTGAGGATGGGAGAAGAAAGAATAGAGAATGAAGGAAAAGGCAGAGGAGAGAGACGATGAGGCCTTGGTTCTTTATTTTTGTCCTTTTGTTTTTAGTTTGTTGTTGCTGCTATTTTCTAGGTTTTTCATTTTTATCTTTTGGGTGTTTTGTTTTTAGTTCATTGTTGCTGTTGATTTTGTGGTGTGGAGAGCGAACAAAGCCACAGGAGAAGGGGACTCACATGGCCATTTCAAACTGTTCCATCCACTTCTTTTTCAGCTCCCGCGTCTTGAAGAACAGCTCATAGCCCTGGCCGCCTTGATCCTCGATCAGAAGGAACATATGGCTCCACTGTATGTGGAGAGACAGATCTCAGGCTGAACCCCTGCAGAAGGCAGGACTACATCCAACCTGTCCCTCATCCATCAAGGTGATGAACTGCTCTAGCCGCTGGACACACACATGGGTGTGTTCACACAGGGTCGTCCAGACCATCCAAACACATCCGCAAGCCCAAAGCCACACACAGCCTTCTGCAGAAAGACACCAAGTCATTGTTTATGTGTTTATCCTCCAAGTAGAGGGAGAGAGAGGAAAGGAAGAGAGAACTGATCAAAGAGGGAGATTTCAACTCTGTTGTGGAATATTATTTTAACTAGGCAAAAATGTGTTCCATTTGTTTATGGTGCGGAATATTGCTCTGTGTAAAGGTGTGTTGCTGCATTTGTTTAGCAAGGTAAGGATGTATGTTTAATTATGCAAAGATGTGTTGCATCTGTTTCGCCTTGCCTGCCTAAGGCACCTGATTAGTCAATAAAGAGCTGAACGACCAATAGCTAGGCAGGGAAAAGGATAGGCAGGGATGGCAGTGGGAGAGAATAAATAGGAGAAATCTAGACTCAAGAGAAAGAGGGATGAGAGGAAGAGAGGAGAGAACAAGGGAGACACTTGGGGCCAGAAGCCAAGCAGCCATCGGTCAGCCAGAAATAGAGAGAGCAAGAAAGTATAAGAGGTAAAGAGCCCAGAGGCAAAACATAGATAAAGAGAAACAGGTTAAGTTGAAAGAGCTAGCTAGCCCTCCCTCCCACACCCGTCACTGTCTGGGACCAGTGCTACTTTCTTTGTGGAATCTGTGTCCTTTTTATCCTTAGTTCCTACAATGTAACTGTGATGGCAGAGGGACAACACCTGGGCTTATTGCTTCTTTTGTTGTCAATGTTTATTGTTTGTTTTGTCTTTAGAGGTGTTTGTTTCTAGTTTGTAGTTACTATTGTTTTAGCAGTATAGAAACTGAGTTCAGGGCCTCCCACAATCACTCAACCACGGAGCTCGTCCTACAACTCTTCTTTGCTTTTTCCTTTTGAGATAGGGTGTCACTAAGTTGCCCAGACTGACTTTGAACTCACTTGGTAAACCAGGCAGGCCTTGAACTTGGGTCCTCCAGCCTCAGGCTCCCAAGTTACTAAGATTATAAGCCTGCAATACCAAGACCATGTGTGCTTCAATCCTACCACCCAGAAGAGTGATACAGATACTGAAGGGTTCAGTGTTGGACTAGGGCAGTGGCTCAGTCCATAAAGTGTTCGGGAACCTGAATTCAAACCCCAGAACTTACATTAAAAATATCAGGAGTGGCCAAATGGTGGTAGTGCATGCTCTTAATTCCAGAACTATGGAGGCAGAGGCAGGCAGATCTCTGTGAGTTTGAGGCCACCCTGGTCTACTGAGAGTGAGTTCCAGGATAGCCAGAACTATTACACAGAGAAACCCCATCTCAAAGTACTGTGTGTGTGTGTGTGTGTGTGTGTGTGTGTGTGTGTGTGTGTAGTGATGTCTTGTGTTTGTAATCCTAGAACTGGGGAAGCAGAGATGGACGACTCTGGGTCTCCCTGGTCAGCCAGTGTGAAGGAAAAAAAAAACCAACAGGTGGTGGATGGCCCCTGACGAATGACACCTGAGCTTGCCTCTGGACTCCAACTCACACACAAAACAGAACTTTTAAATGAAAAGATTAAAGAGTAAGTAGTTAGATACTCTCTCTCTCACCCACACGCAGGCAACCCCAAGGCCAAGCTGCCTGAGCCAGAGTCCCCATGACAGAGTCCTGGTGACAGAGCCCACCTTCTTGTTGTCTCGCTCCCCGGAGGAGTCATCCCGAACTTGGAAGCTGTGCAGGTTCACCGAGGCCTTGAGGTCGTAGGAATCCCCTCGGCGTTTACAGATGAGCAGCGCTTTGTCCAACAAGAAGGCGTACCTGAAAGCCGCCAGGTCAGGGGCCAAGTCTGACCCCTCCCAACTTCCCTCTCCCGCCCCCGCTCCCCATCTTCAGGGCCTCTCCTGTCCTGCAGTGGATTCTTGCCCTGACCTTGACCAGCTCAGAGAAGCTCAACAGCGCGTCCTAACCTCACCCACGTGATCCAAATTGGCGCAGCCCTGTCCAACCTCGCTCAAGGGCACATCGATCGAGGCTCCACCCTTCCATCTATCAACTGGGACCCACCGCCTACTTGATCCTGGCTCCTCTCCAAATCTAGGGACTTTGCCCACACATCTGTTCAGAAAGCTGGCCCCACCAAGAATCCTTCAGGTATATCTTGACTCTCCTCTCAGCTGTCTATCTATGCATCTAGCCATGCTCTCTGGCCAGACTGCACCCCAGATCCATGCTGACCCTACCTACTTGTCTGTCTAAATACCGGGCCTCATATAACCATGGTAGCTCTTGCCTTTAATTCCAGCTCTCAGGAGGCTGTGAGTTCAAGGCCAGTCAGGGCTGCATGGTAAGACCCTCTCACAAATAAGAGACCCTGGCCCTACACAGGGTCACCTCAAATCTGTGTTGACCTCATCCACCTGTCTAGAAATCAGGTTCCACTTACTGCCCAAACATTTACTCACCGGGGACTCAAGTTGACTCTGCTCCACCTTCCACCTAAGCACTGGACCCGCCCACAATCTCTGCTCCTCCCTTGGTTCGAGTTTGCTCCACCCACCTGTCCGTCTTGGAGCGCCGTTCCACTGAGGCTATCTTGAGCTCACCATCAATCTTAGGCCGGCCATAGTTGGCCAGAGACTGGTCCTGCACAGTGGGTAGAGTGAGGTTTAAGCATGGATCCCTTGCCCATGGGTCCACACCCTTGGCCCGGCCGGCTCCGCCCCTCACCAGGTTCTCAATGGACAACTGGAAGTTCGTGATCTGCCGCAGCGTCTCGTTGTCCCTCTTGACCTCATTCACACACTGTGCCAGGTCCTGTGAATGGGACACGGTAAAACAGTCTTTCTTGCCCGCACCCCTGGCCCAGTTCCTTCCATGGGCAGTAAAGGATCAACCCCCACCAGGAGGCAGAGAGGTTGCTGCCAGCTTGGGTACCCAACCAATGGCACCCAGTCCCTCACCCTCATAGCATCCAAAGCCAGTCGTAGGTTCTCCTTTTCTGTAGCATCTTGCGTGTGTTTCACCAGCTCCTGTGTGGACCAAGGAATTAGATGTCACCTGGGCCTGCCCCAATCCCCAGAAAAACTTCCAACTGATGCTGACCCACTAGGGCTTCCTAGAGACTGGGGCATGACCCAAAAGCTAACCCCTCAAAGTCAGCTCTCCCCTATCCTCTAGTCACAGCTTAGGATGCTGTAATGATTCATTTTAATTGTCATGTTGACTGTTGAGAAGAGTCTCAGGGAGAGACTGTCTACACTGTCTTGGCCTGTGTGCGTGTCTGTGGGGGATTATCTTAATTGTCTTCATATGGATGGAAGGTTTGTCCCTTGTGAGTGCCTCCACTCCCAGGGTTCCGAGTCCTGGACCTGTGCTAGTGCAGAGATTGCGCCAAGCATAGTGAGGCAGCATGCATTTGGTTGTTCCGCCCTTGACTGTGGACATGGTCAGCTGCTTCCAGTTCCTGCCTTGACTTCCCAAGATGGTGGACTTATAACCTGGAAAGTGAGCCAACTAAGTGCTTCCTCCCTTAAGGGTGTTTTTGTCAGGCATTTTTAACTGAGCAAGAGAAAGGAGCTAAACTCCTTGTTTTAACACCCAGCCACAGCCAGGGACCCCGCCTTGTGCTGGCACCTGGAGGAGGAGGTGGTACTTCAGCACCCGCTGCATGGGCACCATGAGCAGATCCCGCAGGGTGAATCGGCCATTGTTAGCTCTCTGAGAACATTCCT
>LOJH01031696.1:0-16753 GCA_001685095.1 Ellobius talpinus
GGAGGTGGAAAAATTTTTAATAACAATAAAAAAGTGTCTGAAATAATAAAAAAATAAAAAATATTTATCTTTTCCACAGAATTTGTGATTCTATATATACTACTTCACTTCCATGTTTCACACGTCAATAATTATGGTTATGAATTAGCATGTCATTGTAAGGTACCATAATCTATCATACTTCTTGGTGAAATTTATGTTGTTAGCAACCATTTGATAAACATTATTACAGTTTACAACTAAAATTGTTGGCATGTCATGATTAACTCTCTAGGAGCATTTCAAAAAGTACAGTTTTGGGTCAAATTTTGAAATGCTTTCTTTTGCTTCATGATTAGGTCATACCAAAATGCACATACTTATATTTACTAGAAACTTCACAATAACAGCACTGACAAAAACATTTTTAAAGCAATGAAAATTTCTAAGAAAATACCATCTAAGAAAGAACTTTGTAAGCTAAAGAAAAGTTGTGAGATGCACAAATACAAAATATTACCTGTTAATTTTACAGCCAAATGGATTAAAGAAGAAAGCACCCTGACAGTCCTAAGAATAACAGCACACAAGGAAAGATCAAAAGGAAGAATTAGACTGAAGAAGGAAAGACAGAGACGTAGATAGAAAGAGAGTAGAGAAGTATGATGAAAAATGTTTTCAGGAGAATTTGGTCTATAATAAATATCAAGCAATGAACTTGCACTAAGTGAAAGAAATAGCAAGCCACTGAAGAAAATCAATGTTCCATTCCTAGGCAACATTTGAAAACTAATAGCAGCAACACATTATACTCTTTTCTGTTGTCTTTATGGAGAAAGACACATATAAAAACCAAAGCCACATGTTTTTTCTCTCCCCAAAGATGGTTTCTAGTATTCCTCCTAATTTGAACTATGATTTCTTTAAAAGACATGCTCATGCCCAAGACAACTATTTTAAATTTGTATCTATTGTAATGGCATGTTTTTGTTGTTTTTTATACACTCTGGGTGCATATGTTTATGATTATCCAAAAGCACATTAGCAGCTCCTTTGTCGCTGGGAACATATAACATTTGAAAGACACACACACACAGTGTTTGGTGGCTGATGTCATGAGAGAGGCAGCAAGGCAGGTGTTTACAAACCAAATTAGTCTGTCTTAGCTCATTTTTTGGCTCCATCACTCAACAGCTGCACTGTTTTGCTCCTTTTATTTTCAATATACATACCAAAAGCCAAGTGTGCTTCCTATGCTTCAGATAAAAAACTCGCAAAGCATATTTTAAGTTCCATTATTTGTCTTGGCTAGCAATGTACAGAGAATTCCCAGAGGGGATTGGGAGTGTGGCTTGTCCTCCCATCCTTAAGACAAACATGCTCGATAGTGAACTGTTCTGCTGAGCTCTGGTGTTTGCCAGGCTGTGTGTATCAAATACATGTGTGACTTATAGTAGGATTATTTTCTTGAGATGTAGGTAATCACATAGCACCTGAATGTAGTCTTATATTGTGTTTAGAGCACTATATATGAGTTTCCATTACATATAATATGCAAATTCACAGAACACATATATATTTGAACAGTAAATACTGTGTGTCGTATACAGTTATTAAATTATTAGTAGTATACTGAAAGGGATATATATTCTTAATTCTGTCTTAATTCTGTCAATGCTGAGACTCTAAGACTCTTGTTGATTTCCTTGAGGGCTCACAGACGGTAATGGACTTCATGGAATTAAATCAGATATATCTGAAACCACACAGTAAGTCCTTCTCATCTCACCATAAATGCTATCAATATGGCTAATAGTATTACAGTTATGAGATGCTTTTCTTAGTCTAATTAGTAAAGAGAAAGTGACTCTTGCTGTAAATATTTTCACAAAGATAAAGTTTGGGAAAGATTTGTCACAGAGTTGCAGAGAGACTGGGATTGTATTTGAACAGTACAAAGAAATGCAAAATTAGAAGGATCCTGTTGGAGGAACGGAAAACAGGGAGCTGTCTAGCCAGCATACCAAAGTGTGATGCTTTAACACGCTGTACTTACAAACAAAAGGAAAAAGAAAACCAACAGCAACAAAACAAAACAACAATGGTTGATTTCTCAGCTTCCCTCATAGGTAAGAGGAGGGAACAGACTAAGTTGAACACAAAATTTACAGAAGAAAAGGCTCTCAGTGAGTCACAATTGTTTATTATGGGGAAAAGGAAGCGTTCGTGAGTGTAAAACTTATAACAAAAATAGAGACTCCCTTTAAAATAATTGTTCAATTAAGTGATCTGTTAGCTCAATTGCTAGAAATGCTACACTTCCCAATGACCAGTGCTGTGGCAGAATCTGGAAGAATTGCTTAACTGTCACAATAAAGAGGAGAAATAAAGCAGAACAAACTCCTTGGCAGACTGGCAGTGTGCTCCACTACCCTCTCCCCGCCCCCCATCCTCAATCAGTAGATACAGGAGAACAAATGTAGAAGTGTCTTTTCATCCTCCCATGAGCCTGAAATGGCTAAGAGGGTACCACAAAATGTCTGTTAGAATTCACAAGGACTTTTAATGTTAAACAGAGTTGCACCGGTAAAGATGATTTGGGGATGGGAAAGAGACAGAGAAAATAATTTCACAATTAGACCAAGAAATGCACTAAATTATCTCACAGCTTCACTACAAATCAAAATTCTTGCAATAACAGGGTAAATACGTAGGAAAAAGTTAGAGAGATGAACCGCAGGGTACCACTAAGAAACAACCACCAATGATCTGGACAGAAAACCCCAATGTCCACACTTAGAATTGCAAAGAGAAGAGTGAATCTTTCATTAGAATCATCTGGAACTCTGGTCTACTGAAGCACAACATGCTATAGATTGATCAGTATGTGTGAACTAAGGGTAAGAATATGAAAATTATGAAAAACAAAAAGATTTGGAAAAGGTATTTGGGGATAGTAATAACCATGATAGCAGCTTCAAAAGGAGGAAGAGAGAAGCAACAATCAAAGTAATAAGAAAACATCTTGAATGGCAAACAATTGGGAGGTTTCAAAAGGACTCTCAGTAGAAGACAGAATGAATATGAATCATATATTCTTATTATGTTCAGGGTGGTCAATGTTATGTCAGCTTGATGACATCAGCATTCCCCTGGTAGCTAGTAATACATGATTTCCAAAGGGATAACAGTGTTTCTGGGAGAGATTAGCACTTTATGTAACTGAGGAAAGAAGATGGTCTT
This sequence comes from Ellobius talpinus, assembly GCA_001685095.1. Taxonomy (NCBI): domain Eukaryota; kingdom Metazoa; phylum Chordata; class Mammalia; order Rodentia; family Cricetidae; genus Ellobius; species Ellobius talpinus. Next base: position 3,223 of record LOJH01031696.1, read on the forward strand.
ACTCAATGTGGGTAGGTACTAACCAGTTCATTGGTACTGCCCCCCCCCGCCTCGACTGAGACATCTATGTTCTACTGGCCTCAGACACTGGTATTCCTGGTTTTGGGGCTTTTGTATTCTGACATGAACACCAATCTATGGTTCTCAAATCTTTGGAGATGGATTGAATAACTCTACAAGCCTCTTTGTTATCCAGATTTCAGACCTTGTAACCATATGAGCATATGAGCCGGTTTCTATCCTCTCTCTCTCTCTCTCTCACCCTCTGTCTCTCTCTGTCTCTCTCTGTGTGTCTCTTTCTCCCTCTGTCTCTCTCTCTGTCTCTCTCCCTCCCTCCCTCCCCCACTCTCTCTCTCTTACACACACACACACATACACACACACACTACTGATTCTATTTCTCTGGAGAACATCAAAAAATACAATATATTTGTATTTCAAAGATAAAGGGAACAAAAATCTACAAGATGAAGGCAGAAAAATAAAGAGATTATCTGCAAGATAAAGCCTTCATGTTATATTAATATTCTTTTCATAAAATAAAATGACAGGAGGTAATGAAGCAATGTTCACAGAGTTTTGATGAAAAATGGCTGTGAAATGAGAAATTTATTGGAATTTGAGGCTAGAGAAACAGGAAGATATTATCAAACATAGAAAGTCTTAGAAGATATTTTAACCAGCTACATTTTCTGAAGGAAAAAATAAAATGATTCCAATTACCTTAAAAAATAAAGCATAAACAGCAATATTGTGTTAATTTGGTAGCCTTTATATAACACAGCTACATAGTCTGAATGGCTTCAATGACAAAAATTTATCCTTACGTGGTCCTAAAACCTGAACATTGCAAACAGGAGACTGCAAGAATAGCTTTTTTCTAAGGTGCCTCCTTTTAATTGATGGATGCCCAACTCTCCCTGTGTCATCATGTGGCCTTCCTTTTGTGTAGCTGGTGCCCTTTATTTTAACTAGTCATTTTAAAGCATGATTAATATGTTAAAAGCATCATGATTAATGTGTATAGCTAAATGAGTCTGGACCTATGCATACATCCATGGTTACAGTTAAAGTAATGAACATTCTTTCCTCTCTCCAAGGGTTTCCTTGTGTGCTTTGTTTGGTTCTTTGTTTTGTCCTGTTTACTTGGCAAGAAAGTCTAAGATGAGATCTTTTCTTATACAAACCCCAGTCACTCCGATTTAAGCCCACCATAAAAATACCATTTCAATTAAACCATCCCAATGAAGACCTTATCCCTAAAATACATTTACATTCTGACCTACTAAAAGTTAGATTTCAGATCAATTTTGGGGCAGAAGATACAGTTAGCCTATCCCAGACATAAACAACCAACCATGAGTGGAACGATGCAAGAAATGCCATTTCAGTCATGACTATTAATAGAAGCTGTATGTTGTTAGTAGGAGTCAGCTTGCGTATTCCTGGCTACCCAGACTCCCAAAATAACCACACATAAACTATATTAATTAAATCACTGTTTGGCCCATTAGCTCTAGCTTCTTATTGGCTAACTCTTACATTTTAATTTAACCCATTTCTATTAATCTGTGTATCGCCACGTGGCTATGGCTTACCGGGTAAAGTTCTGGCATCTGTCTTTGGTGGGGCTACACTGGCTTCTCCCTGACTCCACCTTCTTTCTCCCAGCATTCAGTTTAGTTTTCTCCGCCTAGCTCTACTCTACCCTATCACAGTTCAATGTAGATTCTTTATTCATTAACCAACAAAAGCAACACATGAACAGAAGGGAATACCACATCAGTATGTGTTAAATATTAACCTCTTCAAAAGAAAAGAAAAGTAGGTTGAAATTAATAATGATGTTAAATTATAAAGCTTTAAAAAATTAGTATAACTTTGCTGGTGTTTTTCTTATTACTGTCTTTTGATTTTCAAGTCACAGATAAGCCATGACCAGCAGAAGCCCTTTGAGACCACAGAATGAGTAGGAAAGCTAAGAATGAAGTTTGTCCTATAAAAAATAGCCAGGTTAGACTGAAACTCTGGGCTGCCCTTGCTGGGCACAGATAATGTCATTAGAGAATCTCAAGCATTAACCTCAACTATGTAAAGAGCCTGTTCCTCATTGGCTATGGGAATTGTTTAGAAATAATGAACAAGGCTTGACCAATCAAGCCTCCCTGAGAAATGCCTTCATTAATTATTTTTCAAAGATAAAGCAATACTCTTAGTTCCTAATTTTTTTTACAAAGCCTAGAAGGAGCTGTCCAGAGACAGGAGCACTGAATGATTTTGTAGGATCCAAGAAAATGAAGTCTCCTTGAAATTTAAAGATACTGGTTGTATTGGAAAGAAAGAATTGTGTTCACCAACCTCCAATGAAATTCATGTATTGAAACCCTAGCCCAAAGTACCTCTGCATATGATCTTTCATTGAAGATATCAGCTGTTGACTTACAAAGAGGTCATGAGTATGGGTGCTAATTCAATATGACTTATGAAAACGGAAGAGTTGGACACAATGACATCTGAACAGGAAGACAAAGTTTGGAGTAAAGCTTTTTACCACCTAAACAATTGCTAGAAGCCAGGAGTAACACTTGTTTGGAGTCCATTCTCTCTCAAAGCCTCAGGAAAAAAAAATCCCTAATGATAACCTTTGTGTTACACAAGCCTCTAGGTTTGTGAGACAATCAGTTTACACAGCTGGAGGACCCAAGCATGCAATGCTCTTCGTGGCCATCCAGCAAAATAACATAAAGACAGAACACCACTGACTGAGCAGTTAGTAGTGTGGGCTTAGTGTCAGTGCTCAGGTTGCTTGCCTGAGGTTCTTCCTGCTTGCAGCTGTTCATGACACCAGGTAGAAATGGGTAGCAGACCTGAATAAGGGGTAGCAGAAGTAACACCAGACTTTTAAAACCAAGGTTTAATCTAGTGTCACCTCTGGTCTCAGCAAGCGAGATGCAAAGATTGGAGAAGTATTAGGAAAAATCTGTCTGCGGGGTAAGGGGTGGGCAGGGAGTAGAGGCCAAGGGCTTGCCTGTCTTCATTGCTAACCTGACACTTGGAGAACAGTAAGGGAAAGGAAGAGAAGACTGGACTGGAGACTCAAAAGTGCAGAATAGCAAAGATAAAGTCCTTGCCAGACTAAAGATGAGCTCCAGATCAAAGAAGGCAAAGGAACTTCCTGTGAGGTAGAAAAGTCCCAGCTCAAGTTTCCCTGCCCTACTCCGTGACTGGCCAGGAACAATAAAAACAGAGTACATTCACCTCCTGAATACTCGGGAAGAGTTCCAAGGGTGGTAGCTGGAGAGTTTCTGCCACTACACTGGACCCATCTCTTCTCTCAAAGTATAATAAAAGTAATATGATTTAGTAGCCGCCAGCATCTAACTTGTCAGAGACACTCCCATCCTACGTCCAGAGAACTGTTCGTTTAGTTTGCCTAGTGTCTCCCTTAAGATGAACTTAGAAGGAAGAGGTTGGTTGGATAACTTGCATCCCTCATCACTACTCTGGGCCTTGGGTATGTACCAAAACACCCAACTCTCATTCTTTGGGTCCACCAACATAAACATCTCCCTCATTCTCTGTTGTATGTCCTTAGGACACCTTAATGGTGCACTTGGTGATGAGACCTAAACCTTGATATCCTAGTGTCATCACATCATTCTGACTCTGGGGGTGCTGAACAGGTCTGTTCATGGTTTTAATTTAAAAAGGGGGGGCACCAATGTGCACCCAAGTGAATTAGTTGAACGACAGACACATTTTTTCCTTTCCACATTGTTAAAAAGCTCCATTTCTGCCTCCTCATGACAGCCATGACAGAAGCACCTCTCCTCATCTCCTGATCTCTGGTATGCAGAGTCTAAGTTCCCCTGAGAACCTATAGAGTTAGTTTAGATTTAGTTCAAGAAGCACAATTGTACATCCAGCACTAGGGAATGAATGGACGTCCTTGAAGAATGGAACTTCTAGGTGGTGGTTTGAATGTCATTGGACCCTATAATCTCATAAGAAGTGGCACTATTGGGGGCGTGGCTTTGTTGGAGGAAGTGTGTTACTGTGGGGGTAGGATTTGAAGTTTCTTATGCTCAGGATACCACCAAGTGTCTCAGTCAACGTTCTGTTGCTTAAAAGGTGTAGGATTCTCAGCTACCATTCCAGTACCATGTCTGCCTGCATGCTACAATATCTCACCATGATCATAATGGACTAAACCTCTGAACTAAGTAAGCCACCCCAATTAAATGCTTTTCTTTATTAGAGTTACCTGGTTTTGATGTCTCTTCACAGCAATCGGAACCCAAACTAAGACAGTATGCAAAATCTTACTGGGTCATGGAGAGGAATGACAAATGGGACAGCCTCTATTTCCTTCCTTGGACTACAGGTCAATGTGTTCATCTTCCTAAAGGCACAACAACACGCAGTCTCTGATCCAGGGCACATGGAGTTATAAAAGCTAGCATCTCATCTTACAAATCATGGCCACCTTTTTGAGTCTGCCTTCAATGAGGGATTCTAATATCTGACTGGACTAACTCTTGGGAGTGGCCCCCAATATCATCAATAGATCCATGGTCACAAGCCCATTCCTGCACCTTTGGAATATGGGTGCCCTGACTGAGTCCTTTGCTATGTGAAAATCTATGTCATTTTTCCCACACTCTTCACAAGTGGTCCTGAGTGAGGCTCCATGGGTGAGAAAGGTGAACGTCTTCCAGAAGGGCTGCTGTCCCCATTAGGCTTATCCCCTGACTCTCCAAATAGAGGAGGCCCAAAGTAGTTATCAGCTTGTCACTAAGAAGCCTTGGAGGTTGCTGAAAGAAATGATGCACTGGTACAAAGCATCTAATCCCCTACTAGCAGATAGACTCATAGCTGTAGGGAATGAGAATACTTCTATGGTCTCCATCTCCACCATTAGTTCATGTGCCACTCTGCCAGTCAGTGTTAATTGATTACCATGAACTTTCCAATACCTATGTCTGCTTTCTTGGGGGTGTTCAGAGGAGTGTACATTTTGATGATACATATCTCACTAGATTCCCATTCCCTGGTCACCAGCTATATCCTCTATTCTGGACCTTCCTGTCTCCCAGTCTTTTTTCTCTATGGTCCCCTCATTTGACTATTGTGATAGATACAGTTGATTGTGAATTTGACAATATCTGGACTCACCTAGAAGAGAAGCTGTGATACATTCTGTGAGAGATGATCTAGAATGAGATGGGAAGATTCACCCTAAAAAGTGGGCATTGCCCTTTCCTGAACTTGGGTCCTGGACTACACACAAAAGAGACAGCTAGCTGAGCACTGGCATGCATAGCTCTGTGCTCTCTGACTGGAGGCAGAGTGAGCATCTGCCCTGAGTTCCTGCTCCTAAACTTCCCCACCATGATGGAATGCATACTGGACCTATGTGACACAAACTCTACCTTGCTGAAGTTACGTTGCTTAGGAAATTTCATCATATAAACAGGAAAAGGGACTGCTACAGCTGTTCTTCAACTCTCGCTACTACTTTTTCCACTTGGTATAGGCCCCAGATTCACATTATGGGGCAAGTTTCCTGGATTATTTTGGTATATTTGTGCAGACAATAAAGGAAAGGCTTCATTATAGCGTTACTCTGGGGTCACCTTTTGAGTCAGCAGAGAGTTAAAATCTTTCCAGTTGTGAATCTAGCAACAAATTAAAATTAATAACAAACCAACAAAACCCATAAGTAAAGAAAAAAAAGCCAAAGCTCCCAACACAGAAAAGGGCCCAAAACTTAAAAAAATAAGAGTTAAAAAGCTTCTATAACTTAGGAAGAAAGAAATTGAGGAAGACACCCAAAATTAATCTCCAAGCTCTATGCCACATGTGCATGATTGCAAGAGTATCCACATGCACACACATGCATATACATGTGCTATATATGTACATGTACACAATATTTAACATCTCATAATTTTTAAATAGAATCTGTCACCAAAATTCAAAGATATTTCTGCACATTATAGGACATTATTAGTGAAGTTTCACTGAATTGCCTGGTTACTGTGGAGCAGGGCCACATATAAGTTTGCTCTCAAGGCTAGGTTAATTCTCTCACTGTGTGCCATTACATAAAGTTTTCATTTTCTTTGCAAATTTTCTGGAAAATAAAAAGCCTCAATATTCCAATCTTTCTCAATTGCATAAAAAAGACTTAACAGCTATTTCAAAAGAGAATTAAGAAATATCCCTGTCAATTCTTGGCATCTAGAAATAAGGCATTAAGAATGATCATTATCTCCACTATTTGAAGAACTTTGGCCAGCCAGATCAACCAATTCTCCTGGACTGGCTCAGGACTACCATGTGTGCTGTGACAAGCTTCACCCTATGTCATGTGCATTGATACCATCTGCAGCATGTCACCTGTTAAGGGTAGTATGGAATGCTCCAAGAGCTTCCCAATGGTCTAATCCCCTCTGAGAAAAAGATAGAAAGAAGTACGTGGATTACCAAGAGAGAGTTGCATGCTGATATCCTGGAACTCTGGAGTTTAGAATAGTACTGCTTTCCCCTACAGATAATCAAAACATAGATTTAGTGTTCTGAAGCGTAACAATGTTCCACAGGGCAAGTTTTTGCCAAACACAGAAATTCAAGCTAGTTGCACATCCATGAACCAAGAGGGCCTGGAACACTCAACAAGCTGGGTACAGGCTGAACCAGGAGAACAAACTAAGCACACTTAAAAATAACAATAATGATAAGAAGGATCACAGTCAAAATCTGCACTGAGAGAGGTCACTGTGACCACATCATGCACTGCCAAATACCCAAGGCCTCCTTGGCCTGCTGCATTTGGGAAGCTCGGGGCCAGGCTGCAGCAGGCACCGGCCCCAGTGTTCACTTGCTTAACTTTTAGTGATTGCCAGGGTTTGCGTTGCGAAGTTGCCTATGTTTAGAATGACAGGTGTGTGACCCAGTTCTAAGTCAATTCAGTGCCGCTCTCCCTGCTGGTGTCTTTTAGATGTGTTTCATGGAACTGTAATGATGTAATGAGAAAAAGGACATACGGCCCCGCTTTGTACCTAGCCTTTCACTATCCTGTGGGGAGTATATATCACAACTTCTCCTCATATTCTCCTTTCTTTGCATAATTCTACAAGACGGGTGGATATTTCGTGGTTTGAACCTCAAATGACCCATAGGCTCATGCTTTGAATATTTGTGTCCCTACGAGGGCCACTATTTTTGTAAGTTGAGGACCCTGTGGGAAATGGGTCCTAGTTAGTGAAAGTAGGTCATCAACGGCCAGTCTGTGAATGTAGCGCTTGGCCCCTGGCTCCTGTTTCACTTCCTCTGCTCCCTGGTTCATCGCGTTTTAAATGATCTCCACCAAATGTTCCCTCTATCATGAACTGACTTACTCAACCATGTCTTCCACACTATGATTGACTGAGCACTGAAAAAACATGAGCTACAGTACATCTTTCGTCCCTTAATTTGTTTTGGGCAGATATTGTAATCATAGTAAATAAAGGTGCCTTAAATAAGGTGTTTTGTACTGGCCCATGACTTCTTGCAAAGAAAATGAACGAGATGTCCTGGGTTTTAATAAGACCTTACTAGGAAACCAAGTAGCCTCTTCCCTGTGAAATCTGGGAAGGACCATTAAGGTCTGTTCTTTAGCTTCTCCCTTCTGCCATATCCCAAGGTCATTGTGAAATCTAAAGGAGTTATGTTGAACTTCAACAAATGCAGACTACTGTGAAACATGCAAAAGGCTTTTCAAAAGTGAAATATGATCTCCAGTTGCAAACTGATAGGCTAGGTGAAAGCATGCTGTGAGCAGCGACTGACATGAGAGGTATGCGGTGGCATCCAGGGCCAGGTGTTCCTGCCAATGGCAGCTTTGCAGCCACCTTCTTCGGTCACTATCTCATTACTAAATCTGATGAAAACATAAGGAAGTGAAGGCCCTCAGCTGTGCGACAATGATGTCCTGGCAATGACCTCAGCCCTAGTAGTTGTTACCCGGACAACAATCTGCATATTTGTATGGGAAGTCGTGTGTAACATCCCTAAGGAAAGTGGGTACCAAATAGAAAGCATCTCCCTGGGAAAAGGAAAAGGAAGTTCCATTCTCATTTAGATTTAACTTTTGTTTATATTGTAAAAGCAATGATCATGAGTTGTTAAAAGTTACATAAAAGTGATTAAACATGCTATAGAAAAACAATACTGACTTTTCACAAACTAGCTTCATCAAAAATATCCTCTCTTAGACACTTCCTGTTTACAAGTTAAGTTTTCCCCACATTACTTTGGAGGCACATGATAAATATTATGTTCACAAATGCATAACACATCCATCTTTGTCAAGCACAAGCATTTGAAATGTATTCAAAGTTTTCTTGACCAGTTCCTCTCCATTCATGCTTAAAATCTCATTAGTTGCTCAAAAATATTGATTAGAAGATTGAAAAATATCACTGTAATGGTACCAACTTAGTAGATACAGGAATTCTACCATCATAAATCCCAAAGAAGTAACCCCCTTCATTCTTTAGGGGAGCGGTTCCACCTGCAATGTGTTTGGATATGACTACTATCCAAGTTTGTTTCTACCGAGTCTTTGCTAAGCAGTTTTACTTGCCTGGGGCACTGCACCCAGAGACCTCTGTGTTGATCAACCTTGGATGGCATTTAGGAAGGCAAAACTACAGAAGTCAAGTTAAGCTGCTGCTTAATTTTGTCTTAACGTCCCTCTCTCTTTCTCCCCAGAAGCAATCAATGTTTGACCACAATGGAAGGAAAAAGAAAAGCATTGTTTAATATTGCCTTGCAAATTAAAACATCCAATTAAAGTAATTACCTGAATAAATAATTTGTTCAAAAGGTGCTGTTTTCAAAGAAGTAAAATATTTACTTTGTTCACTTTTTAAATGAGAAATATAAAATATTTGAATTATTCAAAAACAGTAAGGAAACAGAAACGTGCATTTCACCCAAACCATGATAAGTGAAGGAAATAGACTCATAAGATTAGTGGGAATGGGAGGAACTGGTAGAGACTGAAAGCAAATACATGGGGATTTAGATGCCTGCTTATATTCTAATGGGAGAGAGAAAAATTATATAGATTTGGGTGGTTGGGAAAGTGGGAAGAGTTGGGGGAGGCAAACTATAATCGGACTATACTGTATGGAAAAATCTACTGCCAATAAATATAGTAAGAAGAGTAGCAATAAAAGAAGAGAAAAAGAAAATAATACAGGAGAAAAGGAAGATAGAAGAGAAGATGGCAAGAGAATGTAAGGGGAAAAGGGAAGAGGGGGAGGGAGAGTGGTTGGGTGGAAAAGTAATCAGGGGAGGAAGGAGAGCAAGGGGGAAGAAAGAAGAGAAGATGGCAAGAGAATTTGAGGGGAAAAGGGAAGAGCGGGAGGGAGAGTGGTTGGGTGGAAAAGTAATCAGGGGAGGAAGGAGAAGAAAGAAAAGGGGGAAAGGGGAGGAAGGAAAGAGGAATGGAGAGATGGAATGGGAGGGAAGAAGCGGATGGAGAAAAGGATGGAGGGAGAGAGGGAAAAATGGAAGAGAAGGAAGGGTTACGGAGGAAGGGAAGGGTAAGGGGATAGGAAACAGAAACAGGAGAAAGGAACTGAAGGGAAAGGAAGGGAGGAGAGGGGAAGGGATGTTGGGAAAGTTGAAAGGCAAGAAAGAGGGAAGAAAAGGAGCCAAAAGAAGCCTGCACTGACCTTAGTGCTTCCAGATGTGGGCAGCATTCAGTTTGTAGTTGCTAACATTATCAGAAGCATATTACTCACTTGAGTCCAGGACACCTGGACCCTGATCACACCAGCCACAGATGTGAAATTTTACATTTCCTTCATGATTACTGCATCATAGAAGTCATTGTAAGCACTTGAGATGCAATGCTCTCCAGTCTCTGAGTTCTATTCTGTAATCATAACTCCATCATCTTCATCACCTTCAGACTTGAGGAATCTACAAAGGTAATGAATGTCTGACAGAGCTGCAAACTTCACCTCTCTCTCCAAGCTGATTAGTAATAAAGTTCATTATTTATTGGGATTTCTTTTAACCTTCCAGAAGATAAAAACAAGACTTTCTGAAGGCGTAAAGTACTGGTAGCAGACCACAGCATTTGCTGTAGAATTCAAGTTTATTTTCTTCAGGGATGTTTCAGGATAAGCTTCAGAAGTTTGTAAGCATGTGGCGACTTCCTAGTTGTTTCAAACTTCTTCTACAGTTCTGAAGTCTTTCACTTTCCTTACTGCCTTGTTTAGAATGGTTAGAAGTGTCTTGCTCCCTGTTAACTGGGGGTTTTAGATTTTTTTCAAAAGCATTTGTTTCTCTTTCAAATAAGGATATCATAAAAATTGCTTTAAAGCCAAAAATAACCATAGTGTGTATATAATAAAAGCACTTCTTTGCTTTGGTAAAAACCTTTCATGCAGTCTGCTAGAAAGCCCTTCTTTGAGTACTTGCTAGTAGAATGGCTTCTAAGTCGTGTTATGGAGATCTAAGGAATATTAACTTTCTGTGAATCTGTATTAAGTTTATATTCCATTAAGGAAAACAGAATCTTCTATATGGTTTGAATAGGGCAGTAGTAACACAAGTTGTTCAAAAGGGATCCAGTTTTAAAAGGACAACGAAGTGATGAAGGAGCAAGCGAATCTGACATCCAAGAAACTGGGATCAGAAGCTCTACAATGCCCAATGCCCACAGGTTGGAACTCATGACATAAATGTGCTGTTGAACTTCAGGAAAAGGTCCGGAGAGAGAGGGGTTGAGAAGACATGAACTCTCATCTGTAAAACCATTGCTCAAACCAGGCTTCCCCCACAGACAGACTACATACCAGCCTGTCGTTCTACCTCAGAAGTTTGGGTTTGATACACTAAGTGACCTATACATAGCAGATATCCCACCAAAAAAATAAGGGAAGAAAATATATAAATTTAACTAGGCGTGTTTCATAATTGTCTAAGTCTTTAAAAATGAAAATAGGAAGAATAGCCCATTACCAAGATGAAAGTTTTAGAATACCTCCTACCCCCTCCCTTCTGGGACTTGTTTTTGATATCATTATTATCATCCTTAATTATTCTGCCCAATTTCAACAACTACTTTGCAAATTTGGCACTGTCCTATACTTCCCTTTGGGCTGCATGATAATAATACTTATTCCTTAAATGAATGGTAAAATTAATTATTGAATGTTCGGGAGAGTTTATTAAAGAATAATTTCCCTTGCAAAGAGTCACCAAAATTCCAAGACTACCCTCCCTGCCTCAGTCAGTTCTGGCATAGAGAGATGCTATCTGCACGCTTTCTTATTGCTCTTACAGACAGCAGTTATCTCAAGGAGACTGTTTTCTTCAGAACTTTTCAGACAATTTTAAGGTGGATGGTATTTCATTTTAGGCATGTATTTGGAAAGAAATGAAATTGCTTGATTGATCATGATAGATACTTTGAAATTTTCCTCTTGTTGGATAAAAAGCATAGGTACTTAGCATTTGCATTACTTGATGTCAGAAAATTAATTAATTAATTAATTAAACGAAACAAAATATGACCATACAAACATTTGTGATAGGTAACACAGTGTCATTTATGGAATTGATTCCTCTTATATAGAACTTCAGCTCTCTCGCATTAACTTAGATCAATCATGAGTGACTCATATAGCCAAGCTCATATCCCTGAAGTCCATGACCTGAGATAAGACCATGGGAAAGATCACATCTTGTCTATTAGCACTGTGGGGAATCTACTAATGTCATAGATTTCAAATTCTTAAGACAACATCTGTCTCTTTAGAAGCTTTCCTCAGTGTGCATATCTGTGTGCTAAAATGACAATCCTTTGGATGTACAAGGGGGCCTCTCTTGGAAGTTCTCAACTTGTACTTCACAAGGCCAAGAAAATGTGGTATAGGGGCTTTATTGTATTTCACTGAAGGGACTGGGGAGGAAGAATCACCTACCAATGATTCATTGGTATCCATTTCTTCAGTAGGATAAACATTGGCCTAGCAACTGAGAAGTAAGCATTGTGAGTAAGGCTGGGATTAAAGCAAACCACACACAGGAATACAAAATAGGAGTGACTCGCATTTAGGATCTAGAAACTCATGCAAATTATCACAGAACCTAGACACAAGAAGCCTACTTTAAATTTTGGCTCTTTTATTTACTGATTGTAATATTTGGGGTGAATTACTTAGCCATCCCTTGGGGCCTTATAAAATGAAAGTAATAAGAGCATCTATTCCAATAGGGTCAGCACAAGGATTAAATGAGTTAAAGTCTGTCAAGAGCTGAGACTGGAGCCTGGCAGACAGTAAGCACTGCATACGTGTTTGTTAAGTCAACAAATTCCTGCCTCGAGACAAGCATGTCACTCCTAGTGGTGTACACAACACACGCAAATGCCAATGGAGAAGCAACAAATCCTTCTGAGAAAGAAAATCACAGATTCACAGAGCCTCATTTTCAGAGCTGCTCATGTTGCTTCCGGACATTGGTTACTTAATCTTTCCAGAACAACCAGAGAGAATTTACGCAAATAAACTTCTCCATTTACAGAAGAGAAAGCAACTACTCAGTAAGATGGTGTGCTTTCCTTGAGTCAGCCCAAGGAGCACAGTGTCTCTCAGTGTTTCTTCCTGTCTTAGGTTCCCTTGCTCTTTAGCAGAAAGAACGAACAGCAAAAACGAAAACCTTAAATATGCGATATCAAAGAAGATATAGAAAAACATGTTTTCACCTTACGATATTTATGCAACTTTTAGAAGCTGGAGTTTTCCTCTGGCTGCTATGGGAAACTAAAAAAGTAAAGGCTGTCAATGGAACTAAAACTTCCCATTCTGATTTCCTAAAACTGCAAGGAGCTCAAAAGTGAAGCTGGGTTTAAAATAATAATAACACCAAGTGTGCAAGTTCTGCTTAAATTAATGCAAATGTGACCAGATTCTGCTAGCATATGGAAAACTACTCTGAAGGTAAGTCGAGAGAACATATAGCCATGAGACATTTGAGAATAGTTGACTACCCATGTAGTCAACACATTTAAAAGGGAAAATTTTATGTGAGGAGGATTTGGGTAGAGATGGCCTGAATGACATGTTCAACTTTCCCCTCCAAAGAGAGCCTTAATGAGTTTTGAGAAACAATAATCTTTGTCCATAAAAGTTTCTTCATGACAACTGCTGTTTGTGCAAGAATGCTTGGATTTTTTTAGAGGGGTGCAGTGGTATTCAAGATGATATTCAAGAGAGTAGGGCTCCCTAAGCCCCTCCTGCTATCTGGGGGTCTGGGATGGAAACTGTGAGGGAGATGCTCAGTGTCAAGGTTGAGTTAGGACAGGGACTGCTCAGCTGCCCGAGGGCCTCTCTCTTGCTGTGTCCTTGCTGGGATGGGTGGTCCAGGGCGGGCTTCTTACTCCTTGGAGGCCATGTAGGCCATGAGTTCCACCACTCTGTTGCTGTAGCCGAATTCATTGTCGTACCAGGAAATGAGCTTT
>LOJH01031697.1:0-13695 GCA_001685095.1 Ellobius talpinus
GGGTCTGGTGCCCTCCTCTGGCCTGCAGGCATACAGACAGAATATTGTATACATGATAAATAAATAAATGTTTTAAAAAAATAAAAATAAAAATTACCGAGCAACTGGTTATTCATCGCATGACAGTCACTTCTGCAGTACTACAGCCACCCCCTTCCCATACAGGCAGCTTTTGGGTGGTATTCATGTAGCTTAGGGGTTCAAACTGGATTCTTACACCTTTTCAGGAAGATGACACAAAAAAGGAACAACAGGTTTCTTCTTTAAAAAGTAAACCATCCTGCCAGGCATGGTGATGAACACACTTTTAATCCCAGCCCTCGGGTATTGAGGCAGAAGGATCTTTATGAGTTCCAGGTCAGTCTGGTCTATGCAGTTAGCTCCAGGACATCTAGGCCTATGTATAAAGACCCAATCTCAAAAAAAATAAAAAGAATAGTAAATTACTTATTATTTGACAGTTTCATACATGTAGAAATGTATCTTGGTCATATCTACTCCCTACTCCCCCCTCTCACTCCCCTGGACACTCCCAACTTGTTCTCTTCCCCCTTCAATACCCTCTCTCTTTTTCTCATCATCCACTGAGTCTAATTAATGCTGCTTGTTGAAATGTTGGCTGCTCTGGTTGGCTTGATCATCCAAAGACCGGCCTGAGGTCATGAGTGTAATGACCATATCATGTTTAGAAGTCAGAACCCTTACCCATCCTTTGGCTTTTTCATTCTTTCCTCCCCTCCTTCTGCGATGTTACCTGAGCCTTAGAGATTTAGGGGTTTATATAGATGGTCCATTTAGGGATGAGCACAGTATACAACAGTTCCTTATTCTCAGCACTTTGACATTTTAGGGTCTCTGTGTTACTGCTGGCCATTGCGGAAAGAAGCTTTGGCTAAGGTTGAAGGCAGCACCAATATGTCTCTCTCTCTCTCTCTCACACACACACACACACACACATACACACACATACACACACACGTGTGTGTGTGTATATATATGGGATTTATTGGAATGACTTACAGGCTGCAGTTCAGCTAATCCAACAATGGCTGGTTGTGAACAGAAAGTCCAAAAACCCAGTAGTTGCTCAGTCCACAAGATGGAATGTCTCAACTGGTCTTCAGCATATGCTGGAACCCCAAAGAAGTAGACACCAGTGCCAGAGAAGGAATGGGTGTGCTAGCAAATGAGGGAAAGCAGGCAAAGAAGAAGGAAATGCTCCTTCTTCCCAGACTTTATTTAGACTTCCAGCAAAAGGTATGTCTTCCCTCCTCAAGATCCAGATCAAAGGCATGTGTTTTCCACCTCAAAGGTCTGGACTAGAAGTGGATTTACCCTCATCAAACCAGGCAAAAATAACCTCTCATAGATGTGCCCTCAATTTCTGGATTGTAGTTCACTCCAGATGTAGTAAAGTTGACAGCCAAGAATAAGCATCACAAGTCCATCCCTTGTCAACTTGGCATGTGACTATATCTCCTTAAGTCATGATTAATTTCCAAATGAAAACAATTACCAGGTTATAATAATGCCTAAACATGATATTACTATCTTAAGGACAATTGTAAATGCTTTACATATTTAACCAGTTCATAACAGTGTCTAACACGATATAATTATCTCTTGTACAATTGCAAAGGCATTATATATTAAAGACAGATGGAAACATCCCTTGAGGAACATTCTTTTAGTACCCTAAATTTAAATATGACAACCACTGATATTTTCTTAATTGATGTTACATCATCATATGATAAAGAAATTTAGGAAGGAAAGCACAAATATCTGTACAAACTCACTCTTAGCAAAATACAGCAGAAGCACTCATGTCAACTCTAATCCTCATTTCTGCAACTGATCCTGTGGCCTTAGCTGGCATCTATAACTACCTTCCTCTACAACCCATTCTGTATTTCCTCCACCCTCAGCAAGAACCCCAGCAGGTCTTGACTCCTTTCCTGGAGGAGTTACCCAAACATGTTAGGTATATTCTTCAGACGAGCCTCTCCACCGACACAAATAATTCCAATCAGACCAAATTAGAATGAATAAAAGATGCCCACGTTTACTTTAGCGCTCCTGGGTGGTCAGGAGCGTGGCGAGGGAAAGAGAAAGAAATAGAGGTGGGGACCACACAACCCCCAAAGACCACATGTTTCTTTTTTGAGAGGAAGTCTAAATAGCTTGTGGGAGTGGTCCTGACACTCCCTAGAGAGGGGTCAGCACTTGGTGGACTTTCCTGGAGGTAGAGTCTGGACCAAGGCAACTCCCGGGGGTGGGGGGCTTCCAAAGATGGATGCCAGGTATTACTTTCCAGACTTTTTGTATAAGGGGTAACAGGCAAGGACAAAATGGCTGGGGAAAGAGGCTGACTGTCCATAAAATAGGCCATACTATCTACTTGATTGTTGAACTCCTCACCTTTTGATGAACATGGGACACGGTATTTTCGTATCCTTCGTTCATTTGGAGAAATCTATACACAGACTTCTTCCCCAAATGTCTTTCTCACCCACTTTCCAATCATGCTCTTTCCAAGTCTCTGACCATCGGCCAATCCATTGATTACAGCCCATGAATCAGTAAGCAATCATACATCTGGCCTTTTCTCCTTCCAAACAACTGTGTGATCATCTTTACTATCCAAAGTTCTGCCCACTGTAAAGATTTCCCTTCATCAGTATCTTTCAGGGTTGTCCCAGAAAGGGGTTCTGATGCTACAGCTGTCCCCTTCTGGGTGGTGCCTGCAAAATGTGCAAAGCCATCAGTAAGCCAGGCCCTAGTCTTCTCTTCCCCAGTCAACTGATTATAGGGAACACCCCCATGAGGCTATAGGTGCGTGTTTGGCAGCAAACAACTTTGTAACAGGAGTAGAAATCATTGGCAATTGAACAACTTCTTTATGTAACTTGCTTGTACCTTCAGAACCTGCTTGTGTCTGATATGTATATACCACTTCCATTTGATTCCAATAGATTGCTGCTGTGCACATCCTACTTTTTGACTTTCTGTGTCAGATAACACCCAGCTTGTGATGGGCAGCTCAGGTGGCTTGGTAACTTGGTGGCCCATTGGTCAAAGCTCAGTTTCCACTAAGGTCCAATAGCAGGTCAAGAGCTGTCTCTCAAAGGGAGAATAGTTGTCTACAGATGATGGTAGAGCCTTGCCCCAAAATCCCTGCATTTTCCTCTGTGATTCACTTATAGGGGCCTGCCAAAGACTCCAAACACCATCCCTATCTGCCATTGATACCTCAAGTGCCATCAGGTATGCTGGGTCATATGGTTCAGGTGATACGGCAGCCTGGACCTGTTGAAGAGCCTTCTCTTGTTCTAGGCCCCACACAAAACTAGCAGCTTTCTGAGTCAGTTGGTATATGGGATGGAGTAACATACCCAAGTGGGGAATGTACTGACTCCAGACTCTAAATGGGCCCCCTAAACATTGTGTTGAATTCCTGGTGGTGGGAAGGGCCAGGTACAACTTATCCTTCACCTTGGAAGGAATATCCATGCATGTTCCACACCACTGGACTTCTAAGAATTTCACTGAGGCAGGAGGCCCTTGAAGTTTGGTTGGATTTATTTAGCATCCTCTGATGCCCCTGTGTGTTGCCAATGAATTCAAAGTGGTTGCTACCTCCTACTCACTTGGTCCAATCAGCATAATCTTGTCAATATAGTGAATCAATGGGATATTTTGTGGAACAGTCAATCAAGATTGCTTCCGAGTTATGACACAAGGCTGGAGAGTTAATCTATCCTTGGGGTAAAATTGTAAAGGTATACACAGCTGGCCTTGACAACTGAAAGCAAATTGCTTCTGAGGGTCCTTATGTATAGGTACCAAGAAAAAAAAAGGCACTTGCTAAACCAGTCATTGCATACCACGCCCCAGGAGATGTGTTAATTTCCTAAGTGCAGCAGCTGCAGTTAGGGTCATTGCCTCACTGAGTCAACTCTCATTCTCTACGATCTATCTGTCTTCTGCACTGGCAGACAGGAGAGTTAAAGGGAGATGAGGTGGGAACCACCACCCCTGCACCTTTTAAGTCCTTGATGGTGGATCTAGTTTCTGAAATTCCTCCAGAAATGCGATACTGTTTTTGATTCACTAATTTCTTTGGCAAAGGAATCTCTAAAGACTTCCATTTAGCCTTTCTAACCAGAGTAGCCTTCGCCCCACAGGTCAGGGAACCAGTGTGAGAATTTTCCCCCTCTTCTAAGTATCAATGCCAATTATACATTCTGGAACTGGAGAAGCACCACAGGATGAGTTTGGGGACCCTCTGGACCTACTGTGAATCAGCTACAACTCCATTAATCACCTGACCCCCATAAGCCCTTACTCTAACTGGTGGGCAACATTGTTTCTTGGGGTCTCCCAGAATCAGTGTCTAATAGACCCCAGAAAGTCTGACTGTTTCCTTTCCCCCAGGGTACAGTTACCCTTGTGAAAGGCTGTAGGTCCCTCTGGGTGAAGAACTGGAGAAAGATTAACAGTTAAACTCTGAGGTATTTTATCAAGTCCTTCCTCAGGGGAACTTGAAGTCCCTTCATTCAAGGGTTCTGGGTCTGTAAACTGGCTTAAGTCTGGAAATAGATTCACCTGATTCACTGCCCAAGACTGTCTTTTGCCACAATCCTCCTTGTAGGAGTGTGGGTGACTCAAAGGCAGCATTATCATCCCAAAGTCCATCTAGCATGGATGAAGGTCCCAGAAGGCTTCATTCCAGAGCTCTCTGCACAACTCACAAGCAGCTGGCTAGCCAGTCTCCTCACCACAGTGATTGTCGGGGTGGGGGTG
The DNA here is from genome assembly GCA_001685095.1 of Ellobius talpinus. Lineage (NCBI taxonomy): Eukaryota > Metazoa > Chordata > Mammalia > Rodentia > Cricetidae > Ellobius > Ellobius talpinus. The sequence continues at coordinate 4,807 of LOJH01031697.1, forward strand.
GGGTGGGTCTTTTAACTTTCCGAGTTCTCTATGCCTGGGAATTTGAGCAAGCTTTTCTCCTCCCACCAGGAGGCATGTTTTAGTTCAGAGGAAAAGAGCAACAGAGAGAACAGGAGATGACAGAAGAGGTGTCAGAGGACTTGGGATTTATTTGCTTTCTGATGCTGAGGGTCATGTTTGTAGACAGTGGGGACAAAGGGTTAGGTCTTTGTCACTTTTCCCTCTCACGCCCATTTCCCGAGCTCAACCCTACACAGAGAGCACACAGGACCTGGCTCACTCTGTGTGTTACGCACAGAATTCTAAGAAGCCTTTTAACATGTCCGAGTCCCAGTGTCCCCACTGGCAGACTGGACTGAATGTCTGCAACACAGCCCCGGGACCTGACTCACTGTTCCTTCTTGGAGCACTCCTGAGCCCATGTATGCTCTCTTTCCTCTGACCCAAGGGCCTAGGGCAGGGAGAAGAGATGGAAGCCCAGCAGAGGCGCTGACATGATTGGAATGATCCCCTGGCTTCTACAATATGTCCTGGAAACTTGTTCCTGAAGCTGTCACTGAAGTTGTTCGGATGTCCTTTGAGCCCAGGTCACAGACACAGACCAATGGTGAGTAGACACGAGCAGAGTGAGCACCATTCAGAGCCGACTCCTCCTGCATTAGTCAGGGTTCTCTAGAGTAACAGAACTGATAGAATGAACACGGGGTGGGAGAGAGAGAGAGAGAGAGACTTATTGGAATGATTTACAGGCTGCATTCTAGTTAATCCTACAATGACTGGCTGTGAACAGAAAGTCCAAAATCCAAAATTTGAGTAGTTGCTCAGTCCCCAAGGCTGGGTGGCTCAGTTGATCTTCAGTATCTGCTGGAATTTTAAAGAAGTAGACTCCAGTGCCAGTGGAGGAATGGATGTGCTAGCAAGGTGAGTGCAAGCAGGCAAGGAGTCAAAGCTTCCTTTTTCCAAGTCCTTACATAGGCTTCTCGCAGAAGGTGTGGTCCAGATTAGAGGTGGGTTTTCCTACCTCAAGTCCCAATCAAAGGCTTGTATCTTCATCCTCAAGATCTGGACCAAAGATGTGTGTCTTCCTACCTCAGAGGTCCAACTTGAAGTGGATTCAGCCACTTCAAGCCAAGCAAAAATAATCCCTCACAGCTGTGCCCTGCATTTCTGGATTATAGTTCATTCCAGATATAGTCAAACGGACAATCAAGAACAGTCATCACACCATGCTTGGATATAAATGTTCACCAGGATGTAAATGTTCGCCATTAAACTCAATCCCTTACAACCAGTCATTGGGCCTGTTCCCACAACTAAAGACATGCCTCTAATGGCAGTCCAAGTGGAGATGTACAGGGTCAGAGCTACCATAGAGTCCTGGTCTGACATTAAGCCCCCCTGCACTTCTGGTGAGAAAAGCATAATTCTGCAGGGGGCAGGATGACCCTGGGTGACAGCTGTTTGGAAAGAACAACACTGGAGAACGTAGGAAATAACACCGGCAAAATCTTGGCTGTGTAATGCCCCATCTGCTCAAGTGGCCAGCCTTGCAGTCTCCTACTTCCATTTGTAACACATTTCCAAGTGTAACCTGGGGCAGAGACCGTGTGTGTGTGGAATGCAGAAGCCTCAGGTATGGCTGTTTAAGTTAGTAAAATCTTCTGTCCAAGACTGGCTCTGCCTTGGGCGTGAAGCAGAACCAGACAAGGACACGTAAAGGTGATGTCACACTGGGGCGGCATACTAATTCCATAGCACTACCACTTAGCCACATCCCTAGCCTTGCAACTTTTACGTTGTTTGCAGAAAAGCTTATGTCTTCATGGAGCAGGGTTGTATAGTGCAAGGATTTGTCATCTGTCGAGTCGATCTGAGCATTTCACTGTGTATAAAGTGTAACCCTGGAGATGGCTCCATGGGTGAATGAATGTAAATGGTGTTTTAGGAGCCTTTAGGGCTGAAGCGGTGACTCAACAGTTAAGAGAGTTTGCCTCTCTCCAAGAGACTTAGGTTTGGTTCCCAGCACCCATGTCAAGCAGCTCACAATCACCTATAGCTCCAGCTCCAGGGGATCTAATGCTCTCTCTGGCCTCTGCAGGTCTCTGCACTTTCACAGACAGACAGACACGCATACACATAAGTAATAAAAGATAATGAAAACTATCTTTAATATAAGAAAAAACTTTTAGCTAAATGTGGTAGCACGTATCAATAATCTCAGTACTTGGGAGGTAGAGGAGGAAAGATCAGGAGTTCAAGGCCACCCCTGGGTGCACTCAGGTCTGAAGACATTGTGATGTACTGGTTAGAAAATGTCAAAACAGGAGATTTAAAGGCACCAGGGAGCTGGAGAAAACCACAGGCCTCCCGTTAGCAGATGTGAATGGGGTTGAGAAATTCTGCCTTTCCATTAACCAATACTGACCATTCAACCCTTCTGGGATCCTGCCAACACTCAATGGCCACAGAGAGCAGTGGTGTGTGACTCCCAACGAGGCACTGTTGCCCTCGCGGTCTATCCTGAGACAGGGGCCCCTGGAGCAGGATGTGTGTTAGGAAGTTGCCTATCCTAATCTGTGCTGTTGTCTCTGCCAGGAAATGTGAGGAGTTCCTCTGGTCTGCACGGATTGCTTTGTTTGATGTGGCCTGGGACTGACCCAAGTCGTGGGTTTTCCCCAACATCCTCAGCTGGATAAATTAATTTGGCACAGAGCAAACAAAAACAGTTCAGAGGCTTCAAAGGAGGCTGGGGAGTCCTTCTCTTTTATGTCAAAATTCTGTCTTTAAAGATTTTAATTTTTATGATTTTTGACTATGTGTGACAGTGGGGTGGGTTTCAGATGTGTGTGTCAGTGCTCACAGAGGTTGGATTCCCCTGGGACTGGAGTCACATGGAGTTGTGAGCCACCAATGTGATGCTGGTCCTCTAGCAGAGAAAAAAAATACTCTCAACCCCTGAGCCAAATTTCCAGTAAACCCTTCCGTTTTATAAAGATTGCATTTTTATAAAATTTTAGGATATGCTTCCATCTCACAACATGAAGCAGGAAGCCACCTAAGCCTGGTGGAAGTGTGGCTGGCAGCTCTGGCTTCCTCTGTGATGCTCCTTGGTCCCACTAACAGCTGGTGCCATAAAGTCGGCTGTTCATGACCACATCCAAAGAGCTGAAGAGTTGGCCAAGCAGGATCCCTCTACTCTTTTCTCTTCTTCGTCTTGTTCATTATACTCATCTCAACGCCTTCATAACAAACACACTTACACACACAGCCACACACTACGTAGTGGCATGTATCACAGATACACTCCCCACTACATCACCACACACACATAAATAACACACATACACACACACTGTTGTTTAGAACATGAACAGAATGGGTACCAGACTATATTCTTACACAGCCTAGAATGTTTCCTACACCTTAGATCAAAGGGAAATGCCACCGTGAGAGGAAGAGGGGCAAACCTACGGTCCCCTTATCTCACCTTGAGTAATTTGCTATTTCCAGCCAAAGATGCTATTTTCAGCAACTGGTGGCAAAGCTGTCTTCCCCTTCATCAAGCCTATTCCGGCTCTGTGTCATTTCACCAAGACTATCATCTCCAGCCAGGAAAGTCGTTGGGAAAATAAACATGTACACCACCAGAACACACCAACTTGTTAAGAGAAACAGAAAATACAAAGCTCTGCCTTCTCAAGCCCCTTGGAGGACACCTACTCTGCTGTTGGGCCTTCCCGGGATACTAGCAACTGGAGTTAATTACACAGTAAAGGGTGGTGGTGGGAAGGGTGAGCTAACAGTGCAGAGTGGCCTTACGTTCATCCTTCCTCCTGCAGCGTTGAACAGACGATGCACTGACTGCTTGGGATGCAGCAGTAGCAGCATCAGCACAATCCTTGGAACAGAGGATGCCGTGTGCCAGCCACACAGAACATGGCAGCTTTACGTGAGGGACGCGTGACTGCCATCCCGATAATCCGTGAGAGGTGGCGCAGGAGGAAACTGTTCAAGGCCATCCTCTGGCTACAAAGCGAGTTTAAGGCCAGCCTGGGCTACATGAGACCCAAACATAAACACTTCCTGGAAGGCCTGAGGTGGAAGCTGAGAACTAAGCTGTAAAACAGTTGTTTGAGAGAGGAGGGGATGCGAACGAGGAAAAGGAACGGTCCACGCAAAGGACAGAGGAAAGAGATAAACCAACTCATCCAAAGACTAGAAAAGTCTTTAGAGACCAGATAGGAAAGGGGGAAACAGCTTCAGAGTAGTCCTGAAGCAGGGCTGGTTGTTCCTTGAGAAGACCACCATGGTCAGTGTCCTGTCTTACCACAGGGAAGAAGCTGGGACCCCCAGCGAGGCAGCTGTCTCTCTATAGGATCCACTCACCACTCCAGGGATGACGACAGCCACTCTGGTCTGTGTGAGCTCAGATAAGGAAAAGCTCTCAGCGAGTCTGAGGCTCTCCATAGCATACCATTAGGACATGCAGATGAGTGAGAGGAGACAGTCATGCCTGCGATCTGTTTCAGCAGCACGCACTCAGAGCACCTCTGGGAGAGGCTGAGCAGGCTTCAGGAAGGCCAGGGCTCCTGCAAGTTATATTTTACTTATTTAGTTTTGCACTTTATTATTTTATTTTGTTTGTGTATCCTTGTGGAGGTCAAAGAAAAGCCCGTAGCAGTCTGGTTTTTTCCTTCTACCAAGTGCATCCTGGGGAGCAAACCAGGTTGGCAGCAAATATCTTTCCTCACTGAGCAATGCTGCCGGCCCCTGTCTTGGATCTTTATCCTCAGAGTGGGAAAGGAATGGGCTGGAGAAACAACTTCAAGGCTAAGAGCATTGGTTGCTCTTGTGGAGGACTTGGGTTAGTTTCCAGCTCTGATTGACCAACCACAACTGTCTTGTAACTCCAGTTTCAGGGACCGGTTACCCTCTTCTGCCTCTACAGGCACTGTATGCATGTGGTGCCCAGACACCGATGCAGGAAAAACACTCATGAACAACAAAGAGAAAACCAAAAGAAAATAAAGAAAAGGAAAGAAATATTAAAATGTATTACTATTTAAAAATTTTTATGTATATGTTGTTTTGTTTTTATGTGTGTGTTGTATTATGTGGCTCTGTGCACCACATGTGTGCCTGGTACCTGCAGAGGCCAAAGGAAGTCATCAGATCCCCTAGACCTGGAGTTAAAGATGGTTGTGAGTCACCATGTGGGTGCTGGGAATCAAACTTGGGTCCTCTGGAAGAGCAGCAAGTGCTCTTAGCCACTTAGCCATCTCTCTAGTCACAAGGAAGGGAGCATTTTAAATATAATCATCCTGATTTAAGTATATTTTCATTTTTAAAGAAAATTTTATTACATACATTATTTATTTATTTATGTATTTGTGTGTGTGTATGTGGGTGTAGTCCCCCTCAGCATGTTTGTGAGCACTTGTGTAGAGGTCGGAGGACAGGTTGCAGCAGTCGGTTCGCTCTTTCCACCATGTGGGACCCAGAGATGAACTCAGGTTGTCAGGTTCGGAGGCAAATGCCTTTACCTGTCGAGCCATCTCACCATCCCAGAGCTGTTTCTGGTGATGGAAAGTCAGTCATCAGACCTAAGACCTAGTTACCAGTTAGAACAGGAAGAACTTCAGGGAAATGTGGGAGGATGAATAAGATCAAGCTACATCATATGCATGTATGAAATCCACACCAAATTAGTCAAGCTATCATGCTAAAAAGGTACAAACTAAAAACGTAAAAGAAACACAAGAATGGAGAGCAGGTACGGTATGAGTGGGAACGGAAGTCTGAGAGATGGACCACCAACACTCGGCCCAAGCCCAAAGCTCTCAAAAGCGTCAGAGATGAACACTCGGTGTTAGCGAGATGTGGACAAAGATTCAGGAATGAAAAATGTGGCAATATTGCCAAGATTACCAGGCAACCTATAGTACATGCCCAATCCAGGAACTTGTGTAAATAACCGAACAATAGGAAGAGATTTGTATGTGTGTGTGTGTGTGTGTGTGTGTGTGTGTGTGAATACAGTCTCCTTCCTAGAAAGAAAGGCCCACTTTAAAGGGCACACCTGCTGTCTTAGTCAGGGTTTCTATCACTGCGATGAAACACCATGACCAAAAGCCACTTGAGGAAGAAAGGATGTATGTGGCTTACACTTCCACAGCACTGCCATCAAAGGGAGTCAGGACAGGATCTTACACATGACGGGAACCTGGAGGCAGGAGCTGATGCCAAAAGCCACGGAGGAGTGCTGCTTACTGGCTTGCTTCTAATGGTTTGCTCAGGAAGCATAGGACCCAGGACCACTAGCTTGGGGGTGGGGGCACACAGTGAGCCTGGCCCTCCCCAGGAAATGCCTATAGCCTCATCTTAAGATCTCATTCTGTCACCTGAGGTTTCCTCCTCTCAGGTGACTCTAGATTCTGTCAAATGATATAAAACAAGTCAACACACACGCACACACCCCTAGATCACTCTATTATAGTATAGTAGAGTACCATAACCAGTGAAGTAGGAGTGTAACACTCTGCCATTGAGGAAGATATGCTGGGTGTACTGTTGTCATGGGTGCAGGTCTGTTCCCCATAAAAATGTACACTCTCAGCTCTGTACAGGGACAGTCTGGAAGGAATGATCAAACGTTAAGGGAAGATTATTCCAAACGAGTACTGCTTTTGTCTTTATGCTCTCTGTGTTACTTCAAGCTTCATTCTTAAATTTTTCTTCTTCTTCTTCTTAGCTTTCTTTTCTTTCTTTCTTTCTTTCTTTCTTTATTTATTTATTTTTTGCTTGTTTGTTTGTTTGAAACAGGGTTTCTCTGTGTAATAGCCTAGCTGTCCTGGAACTAGACTTGTAGACCAGGCTGGCCTCAAACTCACAGAGCTCCACCTGCCTCTGCCTCCCAAGTGTTGAGATTAAAGATATGTGTCACCATGCTGGGACCCTTCTTTGTTTTCTTGGTGTATGTGTGTATGGCGTGTGTGCTCGTGTTTGTGTGTGCACATATGTGTATGGGCATGTGTGAATGTGTGTGCATGTGAACGCTAACTCTTGGTGTCAGGTGTCCTTTTCAATCACTTTCCATTCTGTGTTCTGAGACAGCATCCCTCACTAAGCCTGAAGCTTGCTGATTGGCTGTGCTGGCTAGCAAGCCCGAGGGAGCCCCGTATATCTGCCTCCCAGGCACAAGGGTTATAGTGTCAGCAAGCCTTGCTCTCGGCTTGCACACTGGGGAATAAACTCGGGGGCTTATGTTTGCCATCTCTTTTTTGCTTTGTTTTGTTCTTTGTTTTTTGATACAGTGTTTCTCTGTGTAGCCCTGGCTCTGTAGAATAGGCTGACCTCCAACTCACAAAGCTCCACCTGCCTCTGCCTCTCGAGTGCTGGGTTTAAAAGCATGCAACATCACTAATGCCTCGCACCATATCCTAACCCTCTTCCTTTAAAAAAATCTTTTTACTTTAAAAGTTTTAGCTTTACAGAAAATTCATTTTCTTTCTGGAAGTGCTGCTGAATGAGCCTAGGGCCTTGCATGCGTGAGGCAAACGCTCTGCTACTGTGCTACAGCCGCGGTCTTCTGGAAACAGTACAGAATGCCACGCCCAGTTTCCTCTACTTTCCGCATTTCCTGACAAGGCACATTTGTGGCAATGAAGAAACCCATATCGATGCCTTACCACTGAGATGCATGCTTTATTCACTCTTCTGCTCTCGAATGTCCTCTGTCCTGAGTCCATCCAGGATATCAAGTCAGATTTAATCCCCAGTTCTCTTTTGGTTCTTGTCCTTGCTTCTTTGTCATTCATGATCTTGACAGTCTGAGGAGTACTGGTTTGTAGTCTATCTCTCAGTCGGGATAGCACTAATATCTTCCTCAGGCTTCATCTGAGGTGCAGTGCTGTGGGACAGTGGTCTGTACCTTGTATTTTAGATAAATGCTAATTGGCCAGTAGCCAAGCAGGAAGTATAGGCAGGGCAACCAGGCAGGAAGCAGAGGCAGGGCAATGAGAATTCCGGGAAGAGGAAAGCTCAGTCTTGTGGCCAGATGCAGAGGATGCAAGATGTGACTGCCTAGCTGAAAAAGGTACCAAGCCATGTGGCTAACACAAACAAGAATTATGGGCTAATATAAGTTATAAGAGTTAATAAGAAGCCTGAGATACTAGGCCAATCAGTTTATAATTAATGTAGACCTCTGTGTGATTTCTTTGGGACTTAAGGACTGCGGGAACCAGACGGGACAGAAATCTCTGTCAACAGTGCAGGTCTCTGGGAGGAGGGCCACCTCACGCTATTGACACAGCTTATCACTGGGCCTTGATTTTGATTGCTTGGCTAAGGTACTACTTGCTGAGTGTCTCCAGGGGGAAATAAAGAGTCCCCCACCCCCGCCCTTATATTGTTTGCTGTTTGTAAGGAAGTCACTGTACAGTTCACACTGAAGAGTCCGGACTCAGCTCTGCCTCCTCGTAGCCAGCTGGTCATGTGACTTAGTTGCCTTCTAGATGAGGGATTTCTCTCTCCTCTCATGCAGTTATCCTATCATTGTCTTAGAGTTTCTGTGGCTGTGACTGAAAACACTATGGCCAAAATTAACTTGGGGAGGAAAGGGCTTATTTTACTGTATAGCCTGTGTCAAGCTGACAGAAAACCAACCAGCATACCTGTCTATTCTGTTATCAGGTTCAACACACTGATGTTTGTTGAGTGTTTTAGATATCATCCCTTATTATTTTATTTTGTTGCTCGGTTCTCTCCTGCTTTGGCCATTGGGAGTTGCTTTCAGTTTTCCTCTGTTGCCTCTCTACATGCTGTGGCATTTTGTCTGTGTGTGTGTGTGTGTGTGAGAGAGAGAGAGAGAGAGAGAGAAAGAGAGAG
>LOJH01031698.1:0-10444 GCA_001685095.1 Ellobius talpinus
TCTTCCTCCTTCTCCTTCTCCTCCTCCTCCTCCTCCTTCTTCATCTTCTTCTTCTTTGTTATCTTCTTTTAAAAAAGACCTTTAATTTATTCTTTGTGGCTTTTACATCAGGCATCTGGATCCCATTCATTTCCCATCCCTATGTATCTGTCCTCTGACCTTGTAGCGCCCCCCTCCAATAAAATTTAAGAGAAAAAGAAAAAAATAAAAATCTGCTCATCAAAGCTGTAGTGTGACACAGTGAGTCACACAGTAAACATGCTTGTCCATACATCTTTACGTGCAAGTGTTCATTACAGAGTATTGGTCTGGTTTGAGGCCTCTGGTTTCTGCTACACTATCCATGCTGGGCTCTCGCTGGAACTCCTCTTCATTATCCTGCTGTTGCCCTGTGTTATGGAGATCCTGCAGCTTTGGGTCTGCAGGACCAGTTCCTTCCCGTACTCCAGCAGATCACAGATGGGGTGGATGTCTGTGATATATATCCTTTTAGCACCTTCATGAGCCAGGTTCTGTGCCGCAGTAGTGACAATGCCCAACCTTTGAAAACCTCACCCATCTCTTAATTTTTATAGGAATCATAAGAAAAAAATGTCAAGAGTTGAAAGAATGGAGAATGCACACAGAAACATCAAATTCAGAGGAGTAAGCAAGAGGGGCGTTGGCCTCACATAGTCTGACCTTATGAGCAGTGGCACCTAACTGCATTGGAAAGTGTCTCCCAACAATGTCGTTGTCAAGGGAAATGCAGCCTCGAGGTACTGAGACATTTTGGGTAGCTCCATTGATTCCATGATGACCACGTGCTCTTTACTCAGGCATGTCTTCCTCAATGTCTTGCAAAGTGTTATGTAAACATTGGTTTCCTAGCCACCCAGACCCGAATAATCACACAGAAACTATATTCATTGCAACACTGTTTAGCCTATTAGCTCAGGTTAAGTCATGCTTACATCTTAAATTAACCTATTTTGATTAATCTATATATCACCACGAGGCTGTGGCCTACCAGTAAGGCTACAGTGGTGTCTTTCTCCTTCGGCAGCGACATGGCGTCTCCTTGACTCTGCCTACTCTATCCCTGTTTGGATTTCCCACTTGGCTTTATTCTGCCCTGCCATAGGCCAAAGCAGCCTTTCCCATTAAGCAATAAAAGCAACAGATCCCACATCACATTATGTGCCCTGCCCCCCTGTCATCTTCACCCAATCATCTGTTCAAGTCTTTGTTGATAGACACTGTGTGGCAACCACTTCCTTTCAGTTCCTTGCTAATTTACAGACCTGATGGTTGAAGCTTAGCTGGGAACAGTCACACAGGCATGCATGGGAGGCATGCGTTCTCACAGCCATCCACTCTGCTGTGTACACACAGATGCGTATGCAGCCTGCGCTGGAAGCCTTTGTTCTCTGAAGACCGTGACCCTAGTGGCCTGGGAATAATCTGTAAAGACTCGGGGGACTGAGCTGGCTCGTGGGTGAGCCCCTTCCTCTTGCTCAATACTTGGCAGGCTTTTGTGAAGCCGACCTAAGAAGACCCTGGCCTGAGACACAGGGACAATGCGAGTTCCACATTATTTATGACTGTCTCTCTTTGTGTTGTGAGTGACCTCTGGACGCTGCCTCTGATGGTGGACCTTAACTGCTAAGAAGTCAGGAAATCATGTGGGCATGCGAAGATGGCTGGGGGTTTAGTGCTGAAGTGTAAGGAGACACGGAGGAGACAGGTGCAGCTCTGGAGGCCACTTTTAGCCGTAAACAAGACATGTGACTGAACCCCAGGAGATGGAAATCCTGTTGTTTGCTTTATCATTAAGAGGCTTGCCTGTAAACAATGGCAGAGATGGTACTGATAAACACGGCCTGTGTGTTTTGCTCCCTGGGTTTGCCAAGGGTGGGAGCAGATCATCTCCTTCACTTCGGAATCTGAGCTGGAACCAAAGAGCAGGGCACACAGGCTGCCATCTGCTTGGCTGGAGCAAGTCCAGTGAGAGTCTGTGCTACTGAGTTCCCAGGCTAGACCACAGGCTCAACCAGCCTGACGGGAACACGAAACCCAAGCCATGTACTTTTTAGGCTTGAGGTCCAACCCTCCGCCTCGGAAATCTCATCATGGCAGAAGTCAGCACCACTGGGTGATACAAATGCATCTCTCTCCATGTTTTTGTCGAAGCTAACCACAGTCCAGGCGGGGTATGACTGTTCCATCAGCGGAAATGAGCCCCCCCCCCGGCAGGACAAGAAGGTTCTCTTTCCACACAAGGATGTCCCTGTTCTGAAATAACCTGCCTTCCTGGTGTTTCCACCAATGTACTAGAAAAGTAACTTAATTTGTCATTTTCTTTCATCTGTTACTATAAAAACGTAGTGAGACTGTTATTGTTTTGGAATATGGTATTTGAGACAACCTGAATCTGTGTTTCTGGGTCATTGTCACTAATATTAGGCTTCAGAATAATATTTTGTTCCTTTTGTGATTTTTTTTGCATCCCCTCTTAGTACAACAACAACAAAAAGTACTGACTTGGGACCAGTGACTTCTGTGAAGTAAATATGACCAGTTCTCCTGCATGCTTCTCTCAGGGTTGCTACAAAGGTCAAGTTATAACAATAGAACAGCACAGCACACCACAAAATGCTCTATCAAAAGAGCAGGCAGTGAGGATGTTTTCCCTGTTAGCTGGTGAACCTCAGGCCAACAGCGTTTACAACTGGCTGCTCATTTCTGGAGTTTGGTGATGTGTGCAGGACCATCAAGACTGTGACTCAGCAATTTCAGCTTCCAAAGCTCAGGCACAGACAGATCTAAGTGAGCCGACAGGGACCCCTGAGTTGGCAGGAACCACACCTAGGTATGTCTGATGGAAGCTGTCTGAGGTTGTCTTTGGATGAACTAGTTGGAGGCTCAAGAAAACCTGAGCTGGAATTGGAGATGAAATCACAAATATGTGTGACCATGCTATAAATGGCCTTAGTTATTGATAATATTCAGAAATCAATAACACCCACATGACATCAGCCTAAACTGTTGGCAGCTGATGAACAGCCATTAAACACCAAAGTGTCAGGAAACGCCTATTGGAGGTTGGAGTAGCTTAGCTTTCAAGTGGACGTCTAGAGGGACTATAGGAACACAGAATCTGTGGCACATCTGTACCTGAGACCCTCCTGCTAGATTATCAGTCACAGAACATTGGGTATCTGTGATGGACGCTTCCCACGGTGTAGCATGCTCTTTATGCCAAGGTTAAGAGCCTTCTGGGAAACAGGCACAAAGGCAGTGGGGTATGAGGCTGAGATTGGGGAGGCAAGGGTTGACAGAAGCTTGCAGGAAACTCCCCGGAGGCCAAGTTTATTGCTATGCTAAGCCAGAGGACACTGCGACTCCTCTCTCCTGTCTGTGAAAGGTACCTCTAAGGAACCAGACAATGAGAGATCAATGCAGCCTCCCAAGCCTCCAGCCTGCAAATGGTCCAAATACACCTACATGATGGGGTCCTTGTCCTCAGCGGTGCCATTGACCTGCTGAGCAGTCCTCGGCAAGTTCCTGACTTTCCATGAAGTGAATCTCGGTTTTCACAACGGGCTGAAGGGATAACGACAGAACGAATGTAAATAGATGGAGTGAACATCTAAGACATTTTGATTAGCTCGTTCACACTGTCAGATGGGCAGCCCCTGGCAGGTATGAGACATGGTGGCGATGGAATCTGATTCGCTATTTAAAAAGGTGTATTTAATGCCACATGGGAGGTCAACAGGGAGGGGACAGACAAGTGGCTTCTGAACCAGTCCTGGCACGGACTGGTACATGCAGAAGTGAAGCAGCAGATAATGAGGGAACATGTTGAGTGGTTATGAAGATTAGTATTAAGTAGGAATCTGATAAATGGCAGTGAATATGATATTCGCCCTTACAGTTATTCATTCAATCCTTAGCACGCGCTAACTGTAGACATGTGTTTGTAACATGGCACACGGGAAACATTTTAATTATTGTTTATGTGTGTACTACGCAATGCCTTTCGTATGGTTGACGCTGTACTCATCAATGTCAGAGTTTCTCAGAGAGGAACAGAACTGACGGAGGATAAGTACAGGAACCAAGGCATGATTATAGAGGCTGTGCCCCGTGGTCTACATTGAGTGAGGTAGAGACCCAGGTGAGTCAGCTGAGAACCTGAGAAGCCAACAGAGTAGTAGTGTCTAGCTGGGTTCCATGTCTGGAGGCAGAAGAAGATGGCTGACCCAGCGTGAAGCCCGGCAGAGAGAGCATGCTATCACTTTCTGGGTTTCTGATCCCTTCAGACCTTGAACAGAGAAGTCCACTGTCATTGAAAAGGGTGACACGCTTTTCTCAGCCTGCTACATCCGATGTGACCCTCTGCAGGACCTCCATCAGGCACAACCAGAGTAAAGCTGTACCAAGTATCTAGCCACCCTGTGACCTGTGGAGGGACACGTGTGCTTAGCTACCATGGACTCTGCCTACATTAGTTTGTTTCACACCTCTGGTTCTTCCTTTGCCCCCATTTTACAGAAAAGGAAATTGAGACTCAGAGATCTCACATAGCTAGCCGGTGGTGGAGCTTGGTTTCAACCTACGAGTCTGGGTGAATAGTGGATTAAGAAAAAAGATGATCATCAGATCTAGTTGGGGAGCAACTCAGCAGGGCCTGGCTGAGAATCTCTTGCCTGGGGCTTGAACAGTTTCTGTGAGGAGCTGAGCTATCTTCCAGAGCCCCAAGGCTGGGAGGACATATCCATTTTCACAGCAGGTTCTCGGATCCCTGGGTACCGGAGCTGGAAACCCCTAGGAAAACTTGTGACTCTCTGTGGTACCCTCTGTTTTCACCTCTAATCAAAACTTACTAATGAAACAAACAAAAAAAATCAAAAATTAAAAATTACCTGTCTGTCAGCCAGCCAAGAGTCTAATTAGTGAGAACTAGACCTTACAATCCCAAGGTAGTCTGCCTGCCCGCTGGAGGAAGCATGATAAGAAAACACAGCCTAATGTAACTTTAGCTGGCAGCAGGAAGGGGCCTGGGAACAGTAGCAGGCGGGCTCCAAATCCCTGCACGGTTCCCACTAGATAATGTCAGTTCCTCAGTTCCTCCTCTGGCATGGAACCACTCTCTTCCTGACCCACCCATTTGTATAATTACCTCCAGGACTTGGCTGAAAAGCTATCTCCTGCTAGATGCCCTTCCCACCCAGCATTAGACTGTTAGATTTGATGCCCTAGACGGCTCATTCATTTCCCTCACATCCTGTGAGGGCCTGGTGAGGTGTCAGCTACTGAGGGTCCTGGATGGCGTGGGTAAAGCTCAGTTCCTGCCCTACCACCGCTCAGAATTTGCTGCGTTGATGGGAATAGTCAACGCTCCTGCCGTCTAATCTGGACATTTGTGTCCTCCCAAAACTCAGTCATATAACCGAAAAGCTGACGATAATGTTTTTGTTTAATTTCAGTTGAAATTGCCATGCGGGGTCAGTGGGTGTGTTTTGGGGAGCACAGTTGCAAAGCAAGTGAGTGATGGTCAAGAAAAGATTATACAGAGTCTTCAGGGGCTGTAATTAAAATCATTGTGAGGCCGGATGAGGTGCCCAAAGCAGGCCAGTCCACTCTTGTGCTGGTCACCATCAGCGTTGTCGAGGGAAACAGAAACAAAGTGGTTCTGGACCAGCTACCTAAGTTGAGATTCAAGTGTCTCCCACTTTTTAATACCTGGATTTATTGAAGGGAAGACTGAGGCTGAACTAGGGCAGAGGTGGGGGGAGTTGGATGGGAGTCAAGTTCACGATGTGTCAATCTCTCCTTAGCATGCATGATAAGGTCCATGCGGCTGCTCAGTCAGGCTTTCCTGGCTGAGGGCTGAATTCCAGGTATGCTTCCTGCGTGGGGCATTCCCTTATTCACTGGTGTGCAAACTTGAAAAGGAAGTCTTTTTTTTAATTTTCCTCTCATTATGTTGCTCCTTGTTGAAGACTAAGTCATGGAAATTGATAAAGAGGAAATCTCACATCCCACTATAGATAATTTCACTGTGCAATTCCCTTTCTAACCTCTGTATTCTTTGACATCCAGTTGGTGTCTGGAGTTGACAAATTTCTCTCCGCGGAAGGTGATGGCTATTTGTCTACCCAATGTTTGTTCTTTCCTTGTGCTTACCGATGCTAGGCTGCTTTGTTCTGGAATCAAGGGGATTGGTTAAAAGCTAACTCCCTAGCGATGCAACAGGAAGTTGTTTAGTGGGGCTTGAGGCTCCTTCATGAGGTTTTCAGACTGCAAGCATGGAGCTTTTGGAGTTTTCCTCTTCTTTTGTCTAGAATTTTGAATATTTTGGCTGGAGTTACAGCAGCTACTATGCATCAGTTCTGAGGCTGAAACTATTTACAAGATGCGAGGAAGCTGGGAGATGAAAGAAACCTAGACCCTGATGGCAAACCAGTCCTCCTCCAAATCGTTCTATGACACAGAAATAAGCTCTTTTGTTTCTCCCCCTTTCGATCTGTGTTCTTTCACCCATAACTACTGAAAGCATGTAACTTATGCTAACGCATGTATTCAAGTGTAGCGTTTCCATAACTTCTTTGCCCGTCTCGTTTTCATCTCACTTGTCTGTCTTCTCCATACCCTGGGTAAACACAGTTGTTTCATTTTACATGTGTGTGTGCGTGTGCGTGTACATGAGTGTCTGTGTCTGTGTGTGCCAAATGCAATGGCTGCATGCTGCTAGAAAAACAATAAGAACAAGAGGCATCAAAATAGCAGAGCAAGGCAATATGTCACCCCTGTGAACTCAGAAAATGACAAACGATGCTCTGAGCAGTCCCCATACTCTGGTTTACACTTCCGTGTGTTGCAGTAACGGCTGCAAACTTTCCTTTGTGCCCCCATTCTTTAGAAGGGACATGAGACACACCTTCTGTCTCAGGTCTACCTTCTTCTATGCTCTGCACCCACAGTCTTCCTCTATCTCTGCCAGCTTTGCATTTGGTTACTTATAGACTCAGAATGTCCCTCTCTGTAGGAGGCTTCTCACTGCCATTTAAGTGTATCTGAATCACTTTCATTTCAGTAGTTATCATGGAAATAAGACCTAACTAAGCAAAAAAATAGTTGTGTTTGACCCTGTGGCCCTTAAATGTTTCTGCATAATTGGCTATGCCATTATAGTTGTACACATTCGTGAAAAGAAAGAATAAAATATGACTCTGACCTCATTCCAAGAACAAAATACCATGGGATGGATATTAGCCCCAACAAACAAAATAGAAAACTATTATGCTTCAAGTCTAGAAGAAAGCAGGGGTGAACACCTTGGCAGTCTTGGGGACACAGAAAACTCCAAAGCAAAACAGAACAAATCAGCAGACACCAGTTAAGTGAATTTTACTAAATTTAAAGAGTATGTTATTGTGGGATATTTTGATGCACTCTGACACATCCAAGAATGTCAATGAAGTGTGATTTGAATCAGAGGGTAGAGCTAGCTACTAGCTGACTAAAACGAGCCATAGAGGTTTTGGAGGATGGAGGACATGTAGAGAGAGAGACAGAAAGTAGTAGGGTGGGGCTTAGAAAGATTCCCAACCCTTCTGGATGGAGGAAGGAGAGAGAGAGGAGGTCACTGGCTGTTTCTTCACCGCTTCTCTGATTATTTAGGTTCTTGCCCTGATATCTGACTCCTGAGTTTTTATTGATAAAGGAAAATTAGATAAATGCTTCATCTGGTACCCAGTGTGGAACACGAGATCACAAGGCCACCACTTGTGCCAGCTTTGTAGCCACCGGAGTAGCATGGCTGGCTTTCCCTCCCTCCCTCTAGGCCCTCTGCATATGAGTCTAGGGTTTTCCTGTTGCAGTCTTTCTGCAGCAGCCTCAAACTACCACCCACCTCCAGCCCCAAATGCCACAGCTGGCTGGGCCCCAAATGCCCTTGGAGTTAAACCTCCTACTGCTTTGTCATTCAGGTGGCCCCATGCCCTCACTTGCAACTGTGTGGGCTTCTTCTGCAAGTCCCCCCCTGTGTCTGCTTGGTGCTGGTTCCCTCTCCCTATGGGTTATGGGCTTTCCCTGGACTCCCTCCTTGGGCTTCTGCCACACCTGGTTGACTGCCTCAAGCCCTTCTAGGGCTTTTCCTGATACTGCCCACTGCACACACTCAGCCCCCCCTTACATGTCAGCATCTGCAGCTAATTCAGGATCCAAAATGGTGATTAGTTCTTTAAAGGCAAGATCAGCACCAATAGATGAATGGATTAGAAATACAGCAGATATTGGATCTCACATTTATGATGATAATACTTGGATAAGAGAAGTGATTTCTAAAAATTTTAAGGAAAATCAAAATGTTAGACATTTTAATTATGGTAAACTAGGTCATCTGTAAAAAGGGTTGTAGGCAAAGTATTCTTAGACACGTTTTTTCTAGAGATAATGTGACAAAGGCTCTCATTGGATTAATGACTGCAGATCAACAAGGGACAGGCAAGGTAACACTTTGCCATTGGGAAATGCTTTAGAGGGCCTCCTGCAGGCTCACATGTCAAATCAACAATTGGTTCATTTGTTCCCTGTCAGCATTGGGGTAACTCCCCCCCAGCAATTAAAAGACTTGATGCCTGTTGTGAAAAATCATACTGCTCTGGATGAAAAATTAGTTTCATTTGCTAAAACAAGATTTTCAGGAGAGACCACAAAACAAGTATTTTGGCAAATGTCTATAAATGATCAAAGATCAAAATATGAATAAATGGCATCATAATTGAGGGATTACTGGACACAGGTACAGTTGTAACCATACTTTTGCCAAAAATCAAAGTCAATCATCCAGATTGACTTCTTTGGGAGGTAAATATTCAGTTTCCAGGGATTGGAACATTATTTCAGGTAAAACAAAGTTCAAGATGGGTCAAGTGTAACAGGGCCAGAGGACAGAGGGGAAAATTAAAGTCATATGTGCTAACATAGTAATGAATTTATGGGGATGTGATTTGTTACAACAATGAAAAACTCAGATTAGCATCCCTCCAATCTCAGAAACAAACCATAAACTATCATGTACCTCTCAGAAAAATATGAAAGGAACAGTGACTGTTCAGGTTGTACATAAACAGGGAACAACAGCTGATGATCTTTCAAAGGTACCAACAGCTCTGCCTTTACGATGGTGAATTGATAAACCTGTGTAGGTAGAGCAATGACCTTTGGCATCAGAAAAGTTACAGACCTCAGAACATCTGATAGAGGAGCAGCTAAATGCTCAGCATACTGAAGACTCAACCAATCCTTGGAATTCTTCTGCATTTATATCATTAAAAAGAAATTTGGAAAATGGGGAATGATAATAGATCCAAGAACTATTAAAAGGTGATCCAGCCAATGGGCTCTTTACAGCCTAGAATTCCCTTGCCTTTGCTATTACCGAAAGGACAGTCTATTATAGCAGTTGATTTAAAAGACTGCTTTTTCACTATACCTTTACAGGAACAGGATAGAGAAAAATTTGCCTTGACAGTGTCTACTTATAATAATTCCCAGCCTGTTAAAAGGTATCAGTAGAAAATTCTTCCACAAGGAATGTTAAACAGTCTCACCTTGTGTAAATATTTTGTACAACAGCCATTGAGAATAATCTGTAAACAGTTTTCTCAATCTATAACATAGCATTGTATGAATGATATCTTACTAGGTGATTCAGGTGCAAATACCCAAGAAAAATATTTGAAGAGCTAAAGAAAATTGTGCCTTCTTGGGGATTACACATTGCTCCTGAAAAATATAAAGATGAGATTATAAGATATTATAGTCTAATTAGAATATAAGATATATATATATATATATTAATTAGGATATGATAGGTTTACAAGAAATTCATCCACAGAAAGTACAAATCAGGAGAGATCAATTATGAACTCTTCATGATTTTCAAAAATTGCTGGGAGATATTAACTGACTGTGGCCCAAAATAGGATTGATAACTCAAGGACTAAGTAATTTATTTCAAACTTTACAAGGTCATAAGGACTTAAATAGTTTAGGAAAATTATCACCTGATACTGAAAGAGAATTGGCTTTGGTAGAAGAAAAATTATAGGATGTACATGTGGGTCATTTGTATCCAGAACGTGATTGTATCCTGGTCATACAACCATCTATGCATTATCCTACAGGGATTCTTATTCGGAGAGAAGAAAATACTTCATATTGGATATTTTTATATTTATTTATTTAAAAAACAAAGCAAACTATCTTTTTTCATTATACAAACCAATCCAAGTTCCCACTCCCTCCCCTCCTCCCATTCCCTCCACATACCCTCCCACGCCATCCTCATCCAATCCTCAGAGAGGATAAGGCACATTGCCTTGTGGAAGGTCCAAGACCCTCCCTACTATATCTAGGCTGAGCAAGGCATCCATCCAAAGAGAATAGG
>LOJH01031699.1:5001-20012 GCA_001685095.1 Ellobius talpinus
AGATGAGAAGTCTAATGAGGGCTGGGGCAGCAGTAATGTGGACAGTTGCTATGACAAGGCCAGGGTGTTGAGCACTAGGATCTAAACGCTGGGTTGAACACATAGGAGTCATTGGTGGTCTAGGAAACAGCAAGCTTCTGAAGCAGGTTGGGACTGAACCCTGCTTGAATGGGTTCAAGGGAGAATGGGAAAAGAGGATTGGATTCTGTGTTTTCTTAAAACAGAGACTTGAAAAGATGCATGTGGGTAAACACAGGTAAAACTGCAGTGCGCTGGGCACTGATGGGGGGAAAGACCATTGAAAGAAAAACCTGTTGATGGCAAAGAAGATAAGAATTTTTAAAAGTGATATCCTGGGAGGTGATGAGAACCACTATGCAAATGACCAGGTTCCCTCCCCAGAGTGACAAGAGAAAGGTGGCAACACAGAGGTGAGGAGGTAGGTAGTCATGGAGAGAGGAGCCATGGAAGTTCTCTTCCGGTTGCTCCTGTTATTCTTAGGAAAGAAGAACTGAGTTCATAAGTCAGCGTGTAGGCATGGGAGTGAGGCCCTGGGAAGAGGAGAAGGAAACAACCATCATCAGTGGAAGAAGAAATAGACCTAGGAAATAAAAAGCAATCACTGGTGGCACAGAGAGCCTGTGAAGGTTCTTGATCATGAATTTAGGAGGGTCAGCACACAGCCGTTCATCTTTTTCACCAGCCACATTCAGCGACGGGATGCAAAAAGAGATTGATGATGAATCCAATACAAACAGCACTGAGGAATCAAAGAAAGGAAGAGAGGCACAAGGAAATGCACACTCTATGCAGTCATTTTGATTAGTGTCCATAAAATCTAAGTTCAATGAGAAATATTGTAGGTGACACTTTCATTAAATGTCTGGTGCAGAGGACTCAGAGGAACAGAGAGGCCAAGGCACTAGAAAGTAAGTATTGAAACCACCAAGAATTATGGTGTTGGAATGTGACATTGAGCCTGGAGCCAAACTCCTAAAAGACCAAAACACTAAGACCCAGAGGTCATTGGATTTCTACTATAAGAATGTGTAGGAGGTGGTAGACCCTGACGACAAAATACTAAAATTCAGCACCTTTTAGTCAGGAGAGAGGGAGAGTGGTTTGGGGAGGTTAATGAGAGGCAAGAGTGCTGGAGGCAGGGTGTGGAAGAGGAAACAGGTCACACTGAGTACCCCAGCTAAGTAACACTGAGGGGAGAGCAAGTTTGGTTACAGACAGAAGCAGTAAATAACTTTCCGAGAAAACTCAAAGGGACACAGCCGTACAACATTGTGTGTGGGTGAGAGTGTAGGTGATAAGGGATAGCCTGGGAGACATGGGACTCCTAGCATGACTGATACATATAGGACACAAAGCATAACAAATTTAATCTTGGTTTTGGTAGCGGGACTGGTAGCATTGTGGAAAAAGAATTCCTGGGAGGCCTACTAAGATTTTGTTAAGTTCTTGAGGGCCTGTCTAGCAGACATGAGGTCCTGGGCTCAATTTTCAACATTGCACCAACCAGGCATGCATAGTGCAAGCCTGTAGTACCAGTACTGGCTAGAAATAGGAGAGTGATAAGTCAAAGGTCATCCTCTCCACAAAGCAAGTCTGAGGCCAGCCTGGGCAACATAAGACCCTGTCTTAAAAACTAAGCATGCATATTGAATCCCAGGATTCTCTTCTTTCCTGACAGGGAAGTGAAGGCTGAGAGGCAGTGGTCTTTGATTGTTATGTTTCATCATGAAAGTATTTGCCCCTTGAGGCAAAAGATGTATATGTCTTAATAATTGGAGGACAGTTGGTAAATGTTGACTCCTTATTGTATAAAACAAGTATATAGAAAACATAGGCATTAACTTATATTTGGTGGATCCTTACTTGGCAGAGGTTTTGTTGAGCCTTTCTATGCATTATTTTTTTTAAGTTTTAGTTTTTATTTCACAAATGGTTTGCCTGCGCGTATACACATTCACCAAATGCATGTCTAGTGCCTGTGGAGTTCAGAGGGTGTCAGAGCCCCTGGAACTGGAATTACAGATGGCTGGGAGACACTATGTGGGTACCAGGAACCAAATCTAGGTTCTCGGCAGGAACTATAATTGCTCTTAACCACTGAGCCATCTCTCCAGCCTCCCTAGGTATTTCTTATCTTATTTAGTTTTGTTAAGTTTTATTAATAAATGCTTTATTAAGTGCTGATGATATGTTGATTTTGTCGATTGAGAAATCAAGTGTTGGGATGCTCGTGACTAGTCTAAGATGGTAGAGATAGCGCTATAGCCAAGCTTTGACATCAAGCTTACCTTGGAAAAAAGTGGTACACGTGGCAAACCCTGTCCATTGCATTTCCACCAACTTTGTTTTCTCTTCTCTCTTGTTGGAAGAACTTTGGTTTGGTTTTGCTTTTCCAGGGATTGAAAAGGTATCTGAAAAATTTCTCCCACACCCAACCCTCAGGGATGACCTATAGATTTTAAGATGGTCATCTTCATCCAGTTTTTTTTAACCAGTGATAAACCAAGGGAAGGGAAGCAGTTAAGACAACTTATAGAGGCCTCAGAGTACTATGTCCTGACAGACTAAAAGGGAACATGGAGGGAGATGAAGGTTGTCCACTATCCCTCTCCTTTCTACACTGAGAAAATGGTCCTGAGGAGTGTGTAGAGATCTTAGAACTGGGGTGTCAACCTTATGACCTTAAGGAAATGGAAAAGACAATCATGGAGGTGTGAACCTCCCAGCCCTGACATCAGCAAGTCACTGGATCAATGCTTGGAGACACATACTGGGAGAATTCTGGAGCAGTAAATAAGGAATGCCTTTATGACTCAAAGCTGCTGTTGAAAGCAGCCAAATATATCCTGTGCACATATTGTCTCCTGTAAAAAGAAATCATGCAGATAAAAACATCACCTGATTGTCTTATATAGTTATTTTTTAGGCACAAAGGCAAGAGGGATGTAGAAAAAGGGATCTGGCTAGGTTTTTGACAGTTTGATACAAGTTAGAGTCATTTGGGAAGAGGAACCCTTAAGTGAGAAAATGTCCCCTTGAGATTGATCTATAGACAAATGTGTAGACATTTTCTTGATTAATGGTTGATGTAAGAGGGCCTAGCCTACTGCAGGCAGTGCCACCCCTACACAAGTGGTCCTGCAGTATATTATAAAAACAGGCTGAGCAAATCAAGGAGAGCAAGTCAGTAAGCAGTGTTCCTTCATGGCCTCTGCTTAAGTCTCTGACTTCAGGTTTCTGCCTTGAGTTCCTGGCCTGACTTCTCTCAGTAATAGAGTGTAACCAGAGAGTCATAAGATAAAATAAACCCTTCCCTCTCCAGTCTTCTTTGGATAGCGGTTTTTAACGACATCAATAGAAGCCCTAATTAAGACAGCCAGTAACAAGGAGGCCCAGGCTCTAGTTTCAGGACTCATGACCTTGACCAAGTTACTTCCTCCATGGGGATCTGTTTCCCAGAGCTAGAAATGAAGAAAATGCTAGAAGTTATCCATCTTCTTCACAGCTGATATCACGTAGCCTTCAACACTGTAACTTTGGGCCTCATGGTTGACATATAATCAGCCAACACATCCTCTTTCAACGATAGTTCCCTTCCTCAGAGCCAAGGAGAGGTGAGGCAGAGAGTCCAGGGCACGGAGGAGACATCTCTGGACTATTTTCTGCACACCCCCAACAGAGATTAATGTGTGCCTCTGAGTCAGCAAAATCTCCTGCAGTGGAGCACAAAGTGCTTGCTCTGTGCTTCTGAACAACCTGCACAGCCCACCCAGAGAAGAGTGTGTCCATCCAGTCTGTTCAGTGAACCTCAGCGGGGATCGTCAAAGGCCATGGTATTTCTAGAGCCAGATATCTTCTCCCCTCTCCTCCCCGACCCCGTTAATATCTATGACATTTACCCTTCCTTCTCTAGAAACTAAATCAGTCCCCTGCAGAATAAAAATCAGAGCATCTGGGCTTGTTCAGCTTAAGATTTCTAAGATGGGTTTTAGACCCACCAGCCTAGAGGGGGCCATTTTAGCTGTGTCGTCATGAACTCCACACAGGACCCAAGTGCTCCACCTAGTGTGGTTGCTGGAGGGGAGTTTGGGGGATGCACTTGTTGCCTCTGCTGCTGTGGTATCTCATGGTGACAGACATTTCTTAGAGGGCGTCCCTCTTAGCCTGGTGCATGATGGCACGGATGCTTCCCAACTCTTCAGAGCGAGGCCTGCCCTAGGTAGACTGTCTATGCCTTAAGGAATTACTACAGATTACAGACCCCTGCAGTCCCCTGGCCTTCGTGACACAGCTGGCTGAGACTCCTGTCACCTGCAGAAATGGGTTGTCGCTGATTTCAGTACTCGGGTGGAATCCCCACACCTTCACTTGTAACTTACTACATGGTGCATTTTTCATAAAAGGTTAAGATTATGTATGTCATGGCACCTGCAAAATCTTCTTCCATGGATGGTAGAGCAAGGGAAAGAAGAAGCAATAGGTGATGTTAGATATAGCCAGTTTCAAATACTAGTTTTGACTCCAGCTAGTTTAGACAAATTATTTTAACCTCTTAAAGTCTGTGTGTGCTCACTTGTGAAATGGTGAAGACAATATTTACCTTGTGTGCTGCAGTGACGATTAGAGATGACATATATCAGATACTAGTGCAGAATTGATGAAAGGAGCAAGCTTATCAAATTATAGCTCTCGGTCGTGGTGGTGTAATTATTATAATTTGCTTTTAAATTAGAAGAAAGCAAGCAGAGATTGTACTGGCTCTGGGAAATCACCGGCTCTTTAGCCGCCATTCCTTTGGCATCCCGGGAAGAAATCTGTGCAGGATAAAAAGCTGACCTTCTAACCTCATTAGCAGAAAGCAACCCACGCAAGGATGAATAGCAATGAAGCGAGCACAGGGCCAGGAAACTTCATTAGGAAGTGTAATCCAGCATTCATCACTTAAGGTCTCCAAGCAACACCTCCCTCATCTGGGGAACTGGGGGTTCATACTGTGCTCATCACACTGAGTCACGTAAAAATAACATGAGAAAGACCAGCAAAACAGATGAAAATCTGTAAAGCACTGAGTCGATTCCAATGTATATCCATCCTGTCATCCTAACCAAGGCAGCAGATAGATTAACTATCAAAGAAAACACAAGAGAAGCCACCTGGGAATCATCTGCCACCTTGCATGGCACAGTGAGCAATGGCCCTGGCATCTCTGAAGCCCACATGGAGAAGGAATGTGCATATCAATTATCCTCTTCTCTACCCTGAGTGCACAACAAAACCCCTCCATGCCCATGGCCCACCAGTAGGGACTCTAATGAAAGCTAGAGAGACTAATCTAGAGTCAGATATACATTCTTAGAGAGAGAGAGAGAGAGAGAGAGAGAGAGAGAGAGAGCGTGTTCATGCAGTAATGGTATGTGTAATGTATATACTTGTTTAGGTGTATGCATACTTGTATGGGCAAATGTGCACATTGTATAGTGAATGTAGCTATCAATATAAGTGTGTGCATGTATGTGCACATGTACAGTCACAGATGTGTGGAAGTCAGAGGCAGACATTAACTGTCTTTCCTCCATCACTCTCCACATTGTTTATTTGTGAGACAAATTCTCTCTCTGAACCTCAAGTTCATTGATTTGGCTAGACTGGCTGGTTGGCTGATGAACATTGGGGATCCCCCTTTCTCTACCACTATTCTCCTCCAGGCCACCATTACCAACTTTTTACATGGGTTCTGGGAATCTAAGCTCAGGTTTTCATGCTTATGCAGAACTGCATAACTGAACCATTTCCCCAGTTCCAGGTATGCATCATTTACAGCTTCTTGGGTGGTGCTAACAGACAGCCACTGCCGGCATCTAGCTCAGGATTGGCGTGGTCTTGTAAGATAGCTAACACTGAACAGCTTTCTATTGCCAGTGAATCAAGTTGTCATCGCCACACATGGTACTCAGTAACCTTAGCCCTCACTCTCTCCTAAGCAATCCTGTGGTCTACACACTGGTTAATAAAGTGGAGGTAGAGAGATTGCTCTCAGTGGTTAAGAGCATTTGGTCATCTTCTACAGAATTGGATTTCAGTTCTCAGAACTTAAACTGGACAACTGATAACCACATATAACTTCATCCCCAGGGGATCTGATATTTTTTTCTGGCCTCCACAGGCACGGCACTATCATGTGCATACACACATACATATAATTAAAAATAAAACATATTTAATTAATCAGAGGTTAAGCATGAAGATGCATGCTTATAAGCTCAGTGTTTGGAGGTAGAAGCAGAAGGACCAGGGATTCAAGGCTATCCTTGGCTATATGAAAAGTTTCAAACTAGCCTGAGTTATATGAGTCTCTATTACAAAAACAGTTTAAATTTAGAAAGAGAAAGGAAGAAAGAAAAGGGCTGGGGATGGAGCTCAGAGTAGAACACGTACTTGTGGTGTTCTAATACGTGAGTTTGATGAATGACATTGCCAAAAACCTTTTTATAAACTTCTAAGGGACCGTTTTCCTTTTATGTGCACAAGTATTGTACCCACATGTCTATAAAGGCACCACCTGTATCCTTGGTGTCCAGAAAGACAAGAAAAGGATGTAGAATCCCCTGGAACTGGAGATGAAGGTGATTGTGAGCTGTCACTTAGATTCTGGGACCTGAACCTGGGCTCCCTGCACAGTAAATACTCTTACCCACTGAGCCAACCCTCCAGCTCCTTTTTTAAAAAAAGTTAAATGAGCCAATGGCTCAGTGAGTAAAGTCCCTGTCAAACAACCACGTGGACTGGAGTTCAGACCCCCCAGAAAGCATGTAAAAGCTGGGCAGCCATGCAGTTGCCTGTCATCCCAGGGCTCAGGAGGCATAGGAGAGTCCCAGGGCAACTTGGCTAGCTAGACTAGCCAGAATTGTTGACCTCCAAGGTTTAGCAAGAAGCCCTGCTTCAGTAGGTAAAGTGGAGAGAAATCAAGGGAAATATCTCACATCAACTCTGAGTCCCAAAAACATGGGCACACAGATGCTGTACAATCTATACACCATATGTGCGTGATGTGGGATTTCCCTCTGTATGCTGTGATTACCATTAATGAGTAAAGAAACTGCTTTGGACCTATAGCAGGGAAGAACTTAGATAGGCCGGGGAAACTAAACTGAATGCTGGGAGAAGAAGGCAGAGAGAGAGAAGCCATGGAGCCGCTAGAGACAGACACTGGGAATTTTACCCAGTAAGCCACAGCCTCATGGCGATACACAGATTAATAAAAATGGNTATGCTGTGATTACCATTAATGAGTAAAGAAACTGCTTTGGACCTATAGCAGGGAAGAACTTAGATAGGCCGGGGAAACTAAACTGAATGCTGGGAGAAGAAGGCAGAGAGAGAGAAGCCATGGAGCCGCTAGAGACAGACACTGGGAATTTTACCCAGTAAGCCACAGCCTCATGGCGATACACAGATTAATAAAAATGGATTAAATTAATATGTAAGAGTTAGCCAATAAGAAGATAGAGCCAATGGACCAAGCAGTGATTTAAATAATAGAGTTTCTGAGTGATTATTTCAGGTCTGAGCTAGCTGGGTGACTGGGAAGAACAAGCAGTCCCCCTCCAACATGTGCACACTCAAATACACATGCACACGGAAAAATAAAAGAAATAGATAATTAAAAGAACAAAGGACATGCTTAATTAACAAGCAGATGCATTTTCCTTGTCTTGGAGAGAAGCGCGGCTGAGACTTCAGTGCTGTGTGTTCTTGAACCTGTTTTCTACCCTGTGAGGCAGATGTTCATGAGGGGCTCACCAGAACACAATGTTCAAGAGAAACAACTAAGATACCAAGAGAGCATCTTTAATTTTTCTGATTTGATTCATTTCTTTCTTGTAAGGAAAAAAAGGATCTATGAGTTAGACCTTAGTTGTTCTCTGTGTTGTTTTCTTGGGCCGCTAACTGAGAGTCAAAGTAGAGGCTTCACTTGAGAGAGTTTCTTTTCAAGACAGAATGGAAAGGGGAGAGGAGAGAGAGCTCTGGGTCAATGCTGGAACACAAGGGCCTTTTGCCTGCTAAGGCCAAGCAGCTTGACCTTAAGGGTCCACGAGACATCATGTTGGCTGAAGCATATATTCAAAGTCATCAGTGCAAATCTGGCTCTGAGTGTTGGTAGCTCATAATCACTACACCAAGTGATCAGGTTAATAATAATAATAATAACTTCAATCAAAAGCAATAAAGATATCTTGAGCACCTGTGAGGTTCAGACAGCAAGTCAGCCAGGTTAACCACATTAAATCCAGTACAGTTGAATTCAGTCCATCTACACAGAAATCCTACAGAACAGGCATTGCCATCAAGCACACTTTACAGGGGAGGGAGCCAGGGCACGAAGCAGCTGAGTAATCTGCCTGTGGTCTCCCCACTAAGAGTAAGCAGAGTGTTACTTCAAACCAGGCAGCCTGGCCCTGATCTCCAGGCTGCCCCATTATGTCAGTGCAGTCTGAATCCATGCCAGTGCTGGCAGAATGGTGGCATGGCACCAAGAAGGGAGCTCGGCTGTTTAGAAAGCATCTAGCCTGTTGTTTTGTCAGCATTACCTCAGTCCTCACAACAAATGTGCCATCATCCTTACCTCGTCCTCAGGAAAACTAGTTGCGAGAGTTGGGACTGGTCCTAGGTCACTGACTGATAATGATATAGATAGCTGCCAAATTCTCATGGCCAAACTCCAGTGCTCAACTTATTATCCACTGCCACATGGTCCCACGTGGAGAGAAGCCTGCTCCAGGGCAGGGCTTCTTATCCGCAACCCATGCATAAGGAAAAGGCAGAATGGTACCAAAGAGTGAGCACAGACTTCAAAGTCAGACAATCTTGCCATCATGCCCTGCTTGGTACTTAGATAAGGCTCTCTGAATCTATTTCTACATGTGGCCAATCTCCAAGGTGACTCTGAGACTCTTAGTCATCCACCTAGATTCACTTAGACTCACATTTTCTTGACCACACAGGAACTCTTCTGTGGGGATCTCTACTCAGGGTCTATGTGTCCTTCTCAGTTTGAGTCATACCATCTCTTTGGTAAACATGGGGCAAGCTTACACCAGGGTGGGCTCTCCAGATCATAACCACATGCCCTCAGCTCCTGCCCAGCATTTTCCCTGCAAGAGGCTGGAGCTACCACAATGCTGCAGTCCTGCTAATGAGTCTGGTGGGCACAGTGGTACCAGAGATACTGATGGGCATGAAACCTTAACTGGCATTGCCAGAGTAAACAGAGACTTAGGTTTCAGTTGGGAACAGCACAAAACAAGTTGATGACTTAAAAATGCTTAAGTCAGTTAGGGACAGGTTGGTTTCAGTTGGGAATTTTGTTCTTTTGTTTGCCCTTTTAAAAATCAACTATTTGGGGCTAGACAGATGCTTCAATTGTTAAGAGCACTGACTGCTCTTCCAGAGGACCCGGGTTCAATTCCCAGCACCCACATGGCAGCTCACAACTGTCTGTAACTCCAGTTCCAGGAGATCTGACACCCTCACACAGATATACATGCAGGCCAAACACCATGAATATAAAATACAAATAAATAAATAGTTACAAATCTACTGTTCAACATTTGAGGCTGGGTAGTGTGTATGTGCATGTGTGGATGAATGTATGTGTGCTCACCACAACTAAAATTCTACTGTGCTCTACAAGCCGAATGACTTCCCAGCTTCTCAAAGCATTTTTCACTTTGAGATATACTGATTGTATACACTCAACCTCTTTGATTTTCCAGGTCGTGTCTAATGGAGTTCTAATCATTTTAAGTGGCATTATAGCTAAGCATAAATGTATAAGACAAGTTTTAATGGCCCAGAGATAATTCTTTTTTGTTTGGCTAGTTTTGTCATCTTGGTTGATGTCATTTTGTCTCTCGGTGACAATTTTTCTTATTTCTTTGCATACGCACTTTCTCACTTTTTTCAGATTTGCTCTCAAGCTTGCCGTCCCTGCTTCCACCTCCTGAGCACACTCACATCCATTTGTTCACATGTCATCTCCAGATGATTTTGATTACAGCCATGGATTTGGATAGCTGTGGCAGAGGCCATCTGGGCTTTGAATATGTGTACTATCTCAGAAACATTTGCTAACTCTTTCTCCAAAGTCAAGGTCTAGAAATACACAGGCACACGCTAGTGCTTACCTCTGACGTTAAGTCATTTCTGTGTTCATGAAGATCTTCTTATGATATATATTAAGAAACAAGAGCTAATTTCTCTCCAGGACTGTCACAGGTAGTAGCATACAATAGACCAAAAATACATACTTATTTGTTGAATTGATGAGATTGGTGGCTGGACAGGGTTTGAACTCCTGAGGGCCATAAGTATTTTTCATCTTGAATGAGAAACTGACTCACAGTAAATTCTCAATAGCTGCATGCTTCCTGGGCTCTATATGCTCACCAAATTTAGAGAGTAGATTTATTTTCGGGGTATTTGGGGATTGAGATGAGCCATTAGCTATGTTATGATGAATCTCTTCTATTCCACACCATTTGTGCCCTTTCTCTCTCTAACTGCACAGAATCCTCTGTGCCTCAAGCTCTGATGGCTGGGGCTTGGCTCTGACAGTGCCGCTCTGCTAACTGACTTGCAAGCTGCTCCTCTACCCTTCTGAATCCATCTGGGCTTCACCCCATGGTTCTCAGCTGCCCATGGAGATGCTGTGGGTATTGCTCAAGGCCATCAGTTATCCAAAGCACCTTGGCACTCAGCCACTAACTCTAAGTACAAGAGAAGCTGGAAGCAGAGGCCATTGGATTCCGGGAAGACAAATGAAGAAGGAATGATGGTTTACCCCCTTCCAAAATGTATTGTTATTTGAATAGGGAAGATGGTTTACTTGGAGAATAGTCTGTCATTCAAGAAAGCAAGATATAGGGATCAAAGAAAGAGCTAAGAATCAAACCGATCTGAATAGGAAAGCAAGCTCTAATACTAGCTATGTAAGTCTGACCCAGTCAATTGACTAATTTATTTCTATAAGACAATAATGCCTTAATGGCAAGTGACTATAAAATTATAACCTCACAGGAAACTATGGCATATTTAAAGTGTCTAATGGTGACAGACTTTTTCTCTCTATATATATAAATATATGTGTGTTGTGTGTATGTATATATACATTTATATGTGTATATACATACATATATAAGAAGATACATACATATGTATATTTTCTCCTTTCCTTTCACATATTTGATGTCACAGGGAAATGACCTTGGAAGTTTCTACTTACCAAGCATCCCTTTCTTGGAGCTGGACAGACACATGTCTTTCTCCGCACTGGGCAGGGCAAAGCTCACCACAAACACTTCCACTCCATCAGCCATCAAGGCCAAACCCAAGACAAAAAAGAGGGTCCACTGGAAACGCCCATGGCCACACTCATCAATGATGGTCTCATATTGGTGGGCCAGCTGCTCCTCATCTTCCATCCTCTCAGCCATCAGGTCTGCCTGGCCCCGAAGGCCATCTGCCCTGGAGGATGCCATCTTAGTCTGTTTGGACTTGACATCATCTGGATGAGGGATTCCCTGGTACTCGCCCTCATAGATCTCATCCTCCTCATCATGGCCTTCTGTCACATCACTCTGGGCATCTTCTTCTGGGTTTGACTCATTGCCCCGGTAGTAGCCATCGTTGGGGGCATAGCCCTCATAGTTGTCCCGATACCTGTAGTCATCCATTCCTTGGTTCTGGAATTGTCTGATAGCTTCTCAAGCTATATTTTTTGCTCTGTAGTAAATGCTGGGGCTATTTCAGTAACCATCATCTATAATATGGTTGCAATGGAGAGTATGTCCGTGTGAAGTTTTCGGTGAAAGTTGCACCTCTCTTGTTTGTTTCTCAAATCAAAAGCAGATTCATACAGTGATGACCTAAGTGGGCCTTTTGCACTCAGTGTGTATTAATTGTCTTCAGAAAGTTTCAAACCCTGCCCTGTTCTTCCCCTGTGGGCTTGTGCTGGGAGGTGCTGTTTGAAAACAGGTCCAGCTGCTTTCTTTGACAGGGTGGGGGCAGCACTTGGCAGCTCACTGACTGTGGTAATTTGTCCTTCTACTGAAGGTGATGCCCTGGGAATAGAGAAAGAAAAGGGGATAGTTACAGAAGGCTGAGATTCTGACATGATCTCTGAATTAAGTGAATGTATTTACTAATATCCATATTTTGTGTGTTAGGTAAAGTAGATCTTAGACATTTGAATTCACATAAGCTAAATGAGGATTGGATCAGTGAGGCTGTGAAGGGAAACCCTGAGCAGAGAGCCCTTTGAGCTCTGCAGAATCAGGTGAAGGTCAAACGTCAGATCTTACACAGGAACACAATAAGAAGTAGTCAAGGGGTTTCCAGCACAAGACAATTTTGTGTTATGGGTTTCCTTTGAAATTGTCAAGCTTTTGGCATCAATGGAAGTATTCTACAGGCCAATTTCCATTGTGAAAATGAATGCTTTTCCAACTTCATTATCAAGTAACCAGAAATGCAAAGCACGGAATATCTAGAAATGCAGAGCCCAGAAATATCCTAGAGAGCTTTCTCAGAGGCCCATCTTGTTTGGAGATCAGCATTATGGCTCAAGTGCCACTCTGACCTTGTACTTGGCTCAATGTTAAGAACACCGAGTCTGAGACCCAAAGCCATGTCTCCTGGGATTTCTGTGAAACATGACTCCGATGCACCACAGGCATGAACATACACACCTCTTTCCAAGCACCAGCACTCTCCTGTGTAAATCAAGGACAACAGTACCTGATACATAAGAATATATTTGAAATACCCAGCCCGAGTGTCAATATCATCTCAGGCAATGTTATTTTCCTAGTTCCAGCTCTGAAAACCCAGGAGCCAGTATTGTCTAGGGCCAAGGTGTTGTCTTATAACCCAGTTCTAATCATTGCATCCCTCTGTTGGGTCCAACATCCAAGGTTCTTCTAGAATCTCAAGTCTCCCAAGGTTTGAGGCATCATTGAATGATGCTTACCATCTTCCCAAATGTGGCCTGAAAATGAGCTACATCCTGAGCACTACAGGAGGTAGGGAAGAGTAAGGAAGGAGAAGGGGGAGAAGGGGAGAGAAAGAGGAAAGAGTAGTGGGGAGCAGGAACATTTCATCTAGTGGATAACTCAAGTGTGGCTCAGAGAAAGTAACAGAAGCAAGGTTGTCACAAAGCTAGGATTCACTGCAAGGACCACAGGTCTTTGGAGGCTGTGTCCTAAATACTGTCCTGGGTGAATGACTCATTAGATCAGATGGGAACTTTGAAAATGCAGTCTCCAGAGCTCGCAGAAGGGCCTATTGAACATGAGAAATCTGAATTTTTGCACAGCTCCCCAAGTAGGCCCGAGGTCCCACCTGAGTGAGCAAGCCCTCAGCAGTACAGGCTAGACCCCTCTCTCAGCCATTCTCCACACCAGCTGCGCCCAGGAGCCAGATATATTGAGAAAGATATTCAGATTTCTTCCCAGAGGAACTGACGGAAAGCTGTTCCTCAGTTCAGGCCACCTACCAACAAATTCAGAGCCATCAACCCCTTCCAGGCCCCCCTCCGCACGTCCTCCTCCACGTTCAACAGATGTCATCTCACAGTGGATTGCACGCACATGTCCTTGCCGCAGCTGGTAGACTCTTCCCTTGCCCACAGCCCATCTCTGGGCCCTCTGCACCACTCATGCCACCTGGATCTCCACACCTTCAGCCTTGAGGAGACCCCGGCTCTGGGAATCATCTAACCCCGATGATACAATGCATGTTTTCCCAGAATAATAATAGGAAACACTGACTCCCAAACGCAGAGTGAATGAGACCCACCCAGGTGGCTCATTAGAAATGGAATCCTAGGCCCTCTCCCTCAGAAGATGCTGTAGTGTGGGAATCAGGCCTGGATGTTGCATTTTTACTCAGTACCGCTACCAGCCCAGGGGACTTGGAGCAATAGCGCCAAAGGACCTAGCAAGAAATACTTAACAGAATGACTCTCACTCCACCCTGGCAGAATTTTCACCATCTCCAGTAAATAAACTTCTATTGGACCAGGCTGGCCTGGATCCTGTCAGATGAATAGTCTAAATTGGTTTTCATTGCATGCTTTTAGGAACCCTAGGAGGACAATACATCACACATAAACAGCAGGGCCCTTTGCAGCATGCTGCCACATGGAGAAAGTGTGCCAACTGCCTAAGAACTGCTGGGTTATTTCTATTCTGGAGGCCCCACAAAAATGTCACGAGCCAAGTACGAAAGGTTTTCGATTCTGAAAGCATATGTGGGAAATACCACTTTGGGTAAAGATTCTGGAACCTTCTCTGTGGAAAGAAACAGGTCTTTGTCAAAACTAACCCCACTCGTCCAAGCTGGCTAAAAGAAGTGCTGTAAATGTCTAGTCCAGGCAAGCCAAGAGGCTTCAGTGTCAAGCGTTGTTTTGTTTTGTTTTGTTTTGTTTTGTTTTTTGATATTTTCTCAAGCTTCAGTCTCATTGACAAATGCCAAGCTCTTTTGTTTATTTTTTAATTAATTAATTTATTTGTTTTTGCAACATAACGTTTTCTAGAGAACACGCCAATTAGTCATTTGCAACAACAAGGGTTAAATTATCACAAAAGATAAATTAAACTCTAACCCTTAGGATCTCAGAGCATGATCTCAGGAAGAACAGAGTCTGAGACTGGGGGTATTGGGGAGACAGATCAGTGGGTTAGTGCTTGGTGCACAGGCATGAGGTCGTGAGTTCAGATACCCAAGCTCGTGGGTGTCAGAAAACAGGAGGTTTGTTGGACTTGCTTGCCTTTAGCCTACCTGCAAATTAAACTGACATGTGAGCTCCAGTCTTAGGGAGAGATCCTGTTTCAGCAAAATAGGGGGGAGAGCAAGATACCTGCCGACTTCTTTTTAGGCTCAGCATTCACACACACACACACACACACACACACACACACACACACACACAC
>LOJH01031701.1:0-14289 GCA_001685095.1 Ellobius talpinus
CTGCCTCTGCCTCCCAAGTGCTGGGATTAAAGGCATGCGCCACCACTGCCTGGTGAGAATACACACTGATGGTACAGTGGCATCATTTGTAATAGTACCTGAGACTTTGCTTTTGCTAGACTTTTACTAAAGATTCTTTTTAAAATTTATTTTATTTTGTGTGTACAGGATTTTGCCTGTATGTATGTCTGTGTATTACATACATATCTGTTACCTGTGGAGGCCACAAGATGGTGCTGGACCCTCTGGAACTGGAGTTACAGACAGTTAAAAGCTGCCTTGTGGGTGCTGGGAATTGAACCCAGGTCCTCTGGAAGAGCAGCCAGTGCTCTTACCTGTTAAACTGTCTCCCCAACCCCTCACCGCAGATTCTCTGAAGGATGTAATTACGTGCTAGAGTTTCAAACCTATGTCACTTCCATCATTTAGGCTGCCTGCTTATGAACCTGAAGTATTGTTTATTACCACTCAAAGTTTTAGGATACTTTTAGAGGATTATAGATAAGAGCCAAAATAATACACATTTGTTGATATTGAATACAAATGTAGCCATCCTGTTTCCAAGACAAGAAATTCTAGGATGTTGGAGGTAGGAGTAGAAACTCGGGTTTCTTTTTTTGTTTTTAAATTTGACAATAATTAAATGAAAAAATTTGAGACAATTCCAGTGATTCAGTTTTTTTTTGTTGAGACAACATGGTAATGTCATAGTGCAGGGTTCAAGAAGGAATTACTAGGGGGAAAGCAGAAAGTCTGTCTCATTCCTAGCAGAGTAAAATGTAACATTGGTTCAGGACCAAATTTCAGTTTCAAATTCTACTTCTGTGACTGAACTTATAAAATAAACGAAAAGTGGTACGAGTAAACGCATAGATGTTTAAGTATGATAATTTGGTTAATTCAAGACTATCAGAGAAACTGAAACAATATACAATTAGAAACCTGGAAAGCCTTTGTTACTTCTGTTCCTTCATTCTTTTTCTTCTCTTTCCCTGCACTTCTTGTTACAGTCATGAAAAATGCCAAATATTTGATATGAAGGCTAATAAGTATATGCAGTTGATAAAGTTGAGAACTCATAGTTAAACATTCTCAATAGAGTTCTGACTCCACATCTTATTAGGCTTGGGGTTTATACATTGCTGTAGCATAAATGCAAAACACAAATGATTCATCAAATCCTGGCTTTGCAGCAAAGCTTTAGATTAGAAGCAAATACCTAAATCTGAACCACATGCTTCTTTCCAGGGTGGAATACAGCTCAAACCTGAACCACAATTATGATTGTTTGCAGCTTGCCTGATGCCTGGGGTGTTATTTTAAGAAAGCAGAAGCAGCATCATTTGCACGCTTCTTATAGACACACACCTTGGCCCTGACTTTCTGGCTTCAGTGTTTCAAAAGTGAAGACAAGATGAAGATGACCCACTTGCTGTTCTGGGGAGTCCTGGCCATTTTTGTTAAGGCTGTCCTTGTAACCGGTAGGTGACACCTATACAATCCAGCCAGGTAAAAGGGAAAACAGAGTAGACTGGGTCTTAGGTCTAAAGATTTAAGTTTATGCTTCGACTGGTTAGTTGGACAGTTACCTTCTGATCTTACTGGGCGGTGATTCGTACACAGACAATGCTCGTTGTATTCTTTGTTCTTTTTTCCTTCTGTTTGGCTTCTTCAGCCTATACCATGAGAAAATAAATATTTTGGGATACATATAGGTAGATACGTGTAAATTTCCATGTTTAACTTAAGAAATCAATAGTCCTCTCCTTGAGTCTCTGTGATTA
Organism: Ellobius talpinus; assembly: GCA_001685095.1. Taxonomy (NCBI): domain Eukaryota; kingdom Metazoa; phylum Chordata; class Mammalia; order Rodentia; family Cricetidae; genus Ellobius; species Ellobius talpinus. The sequence goes on from LOJH01031701.1 coordinate 1,785, forward strand.
CCATTCTAGAGAAGTGAAATAATAACTGTGGTAATTATGATATAAAATGTATTTTGATTTTATCTCCTCAGAGAAATGGGATTATTTTCAACAACCTCCTTACACCATAACCATTTAAAAATGTTTAGTGTTATTCATGATGTATGAACTGTTGATACTTTGGTTTTTTGTCTTCCAGAAAACTGAATAAAGGGACATTTTCTGAATAGAGAAGTATATCCTTATTTCAATACAGAAATTTAGTTAACAATAATCACTTTATATTTTTAATAACATAATACATTTCAAAAATAATATTTAAAATATAAAATACTACCAACAAAACATGTATATATAAACACTTGTGTTTTCAAACATGTTTATATATCTGTAAGCATGTCTGCATAAAATAGATGTAGCTATATATAAAATAGCCGTTCTCTATCTTCTGTTTTTTTGAGATAGGATCTCACTATGTTGACCAGGATGATCTCAAAGTTCAAATTCCTCTGTCTCTGCCTCCCCAATGCTGGGATTGCAGGTTTGTGCCATCATACCTGGCCAGTTACACCTTATTGAACTGTCTATTATGGTATTTTGGTATTATGCTAACGGCATTACCTATAGTATTCCACTTAATTCTCACAATACCCTTTTCTGTCTACTTCTATTATTTCCAACAAGTTGAAACACTTGTCACTGAGGTGAAATAACTGACCTTAGCTCACAGTAGCAACTGATAGGTAGGACTGGGCAATTTGACCTTTTAACCCCCCTTCCTAACTGGGATCTTTTGTCTGCACAGTGAAGCCACCTTTTAGTGAGCTCATTGAAGTCATAGCCACAGCACAGTCTGATGTAATTCTGTCTGTCTGAACTCAATAAAATTTAGCAAATACTTTAGTGCACATCTATTGTGTCTCAGATGCTTTTAAATAAAATAATTTGTTAGGAAAAATACTTAATGTTAGGGAGAAAATGTTATAGTCTAGGTCTTGATAAATAAAAAGAATTTTTTACACATTTTCTGGTAAGTGTATTAAGCTTCCTGATTTAAAAAATATGAATAGCAGTGATGGTCTCTTATGTTTCTGGAAAGGAAATAAATATGCCTTATAGAATGTGGCTATATTCTATTTAATACTTACTAATGAAGTAATTTTCTTGACTCTTATTAATGTATATCTTTGATCAGACATTACATACGCATGTATATTTCATTAAGAGAAGAATTTAAGAGTAATGGACACAGATGTAAGGAAGAGAACACCATTTGAATTATTTTGCCCTTTTAGAGAATTAATAAGTGCTGTATCATTATCTGAAATTGCCCCCTGACATTTCTTCCCCAGCACCATGCTTACTTGTTTTTGGTGGTTTATTAAGAATTTATGAATAGTAGCATACTAATGCATTGTTTTTCAAATAATTACAAATGCAATAACAATGATCTTAAAATGTTTGAAACAGTTATTATCGTTAAGATTGAATCTCAGTTAAGTTCTCTCTGCTTTAGGAGCTTTAGGTCTCCAAGTAAAATGATATCTGTCCTGACCCTTTAACCCTTATAGTTTGACTGTACTAAATTCTCATGAGTTTTTAAAATTTATTTTTGTTTCATGTGCATTGGTGTTTTGCCTGCATGTATGTCTGTACGAGGTTGTCAGATCCCCTGAAACAGGAGTTACAAACAATTGTGAGCTGCAATGTGTGTAGGAAATTGAACCCGGGTCCTCTGGAAGAGCAGTCGGTGCTCTCAACCACTGAGCCATCTCTCCAGCCCCTTCATGAGTTTTTTTTTTTTAGCTGAAATTCACTGGGGGGAATTTTAAATATTGCTTACCTGAAGTTATAAGAAAAAGAATACTGAGAGTCATTATTATTTAATTAGAACTATTAAAATAATACTATTATTGACTCTTAAATCATCTGTTATTGATTCAACATCAGCTAATTAGAATTTTTTCTTTGCAGCATTTACCAGATCTCTTTGAACCACAGATCCGAGAACAAATATTCACTCTCAAAGTTAAAGCTTTAATACATACGTATGTTTGTTAATTTTTTGTATAATGATATTGTATATTAATTGAACTCATACCTAGCAATATTTTCGAAATTGCTTTTGCAGCAAAACTTTGCAGACAGTGTTTTACATTGATATACATGCTCTTCTTTAAAAGAGTTCTAAGAAATATTAATATATCTCTTGTTACTCTTTTTGGTTGAATCTGTACAGTAACTATTATGAAAAACAATATAGATAGTTTAGTAATGTTTTGGTGAAGAATATTAAATCTTAGGAAATAACATAGACTTGAGAGGATAGATGCTTGTTTAGTACAATTTAAGGGGAAAATTTTTTTTTACAAGAAGAAATGAGAGTTCTGGAATGAATCAGTGTTTCCAGTTGGATTTATAAGTGCTTCATATTGTTTACTTTCAAGTAGTTGCTTTAGTTGAGAAATAGTGTAGATTTCTTTTTTATGGTTCATCTTTGTGTTTATCACTGATTTTTACTAGGTGACACCATTAAAAAATTAGAAGCAATAAATAGAAATCAGATTTTTCAGCCTAGCTTCTCATTAATTTTTACAATGAAGAAAAAGAAAATTCCTTTTAGATTATATTTAGATTTCCTTTGCTCTTTTAGATTAGAAAAGAAAACAAATAGAAAGGCCAGGAATGATGAACAATAAAAATTAAAGTTTTTGATCCAGATGTGGTCGAATACCTGTAACCTCACCACTCAGGAGGTGGAAGCAGGGGATGGAGAGTTCAAAACCAGCCACAGCTGCAAAGTGAGTTCTGTCCAGCCTGGGCTACATGAGACTGTCTTATATATTCAGGCAAAAAAAACCCAACAAATTAATTCATCTTAAAACACATGAACATTTTTTGAGAGACAATATCTCTTTATGTAATGCAGACTGTCTTGAAATTTACTAGATAACCCAGGCAGACTTTGAATTTCCCATCTTTCCTCCTGAATTTTTTAAGCACTGGGATTGTGGGCGTATACCACGACACCCAGGACAATATAAACTTTTATTTTCCTTTTTATGATATATTTTACCTTTCAAACCCAAGGTGACAAGGAAAAGACCATTCTTGCTGACAACAAATGCATGTGTGCCAGAGTTACTTCCAGGATCATCCAGTCCAGCGAGAATCCTAACGAGGACATCGTGGAGAGAAATATCCGAATTGTGTAGGTGACATTCACATTTTTCTTTCTCTTATAGTCGGGTACTGTGTGTTATTAAACTTTCTTTTTCTTTTAAAAGGCAATCATGGTTTTCTGAAACAGCTTTCTGTAGCAGGGAGGGAACCTAAAAGGGGGTTGCCTTGTTTAAAGGAAGTGTCTTTAATCCACTTTTGTTGTGTGGCACCTTTGGTGAGATCAAATCATGTCTTAACTGAAGCTGAATTTTGTTAACAAGCTTGAGGAAATTTTACAGAAGTTGAGGACAGAAGCAAAGGAAACCAGAGGCTTCTAGTTAGTCACCAACATGCCAGTTAACATGCAGTGATTTCAGTTTGAATCAGAACTTTCAGTTACTCTTAGTCAGCTTGAACTGCAACTTCAGATAATGGGAAACACTAATTTTGTTCCATAACTATTGATTTTTGAGTATTTTACATTGTCATCATAAAGACAGACAAATTAAAACTGGTGAATTGACTTTTCACGCATAAATTGGACTCAGAGCTATTCATTTCATTTCACGTTTAGCCCAGACTTATATACCTGGTAGCTCTTAATCAATAGCAAGAATACTGATAATACCTGAGAAATAAGATTTCTACTTGGTCCAATCAGTGACAAATTTTACTTGCTAAATACTCCCACCTTAATAGTTTTGTCCAATCAAATACCTCTTGTAGGAAAAGAACATAGCAATCAATTTTAGCTATCAATGGGGAAAGTATATAAAAAATTGTTTCAAAAGTCTGACTACATCAGTTTGTAACTGTGTACTCTCAAAAATAATCAAATTATTTGTCTACTCCAAATCAAAAATTTCTCATCTTTAAGTAGAATGATGAACCTGATAGATTGTTGTTTAAAATTTGAGAATATCTATTATTTTTAAAGATCGTATAGTTTCTGTCACATATTTAAACAATACTATTATTTACTTCACTATGTGAATTAACATTGTGTCACTGCCCTGATAAAATGTATTTGGTGCTTTCTCCAGTATTGTTACAAATGTGCCTTAATTGCCTACAGAGCTTAGCATAATTCTCAAGATTGTTCACTCGATTTCTCTTGTGTTAAAACAAACAAACAAAACAAACAAACAAAAAACCCCACTCAGAAATTCTGTGGTATGTCTTTATTTCCTCACGTTTACAGTGTTTTCTACCTGTTTTTACATTTTTTATATTCTGTTTTTTAAATCTACTGGGTCCTCTGTTCAAGAGTTATTTCTGTCACATTCAACTTGGTTAACCCTTCCTCAGTCTGTGTGTCTTAATTTAGCCCTTGATTCCCATGGGAAATTTTCAGAAGCAGCTCCCTTTATCAGGGAGTGGTCTTAAAGGGGATTGCCTTGTTTAAATGTAGTGTCTTAAACCCGCTTTTGATGTGTAGAGCCTTTAATGATATTGAGTCACAATTTAAATGAAGTTGAATTTTGTTAAGAAGGTGAAGAAATTTTATAGAAGTTGAGGGCAGAAGTTTTTGCTCAGATCTTGCCCACAGAAATCATTGGAGAAATCCGTTATAGATTTTTATAGAGACATACAATTAAAGGACTGTCCATGACACTGCACATAAACTATATTGAAGAACCACTTATGTTTGAATCCCAAGGGGACAATTGTTTAGGTAGGCAGCCATGGTTTTCTAATTCATCTTTTACTTGTATAGTTTACTGAAATTAAATAATTTACTTACTTCATGACACTTTGCTTGGTGTGTATTGACGTTTCCTCCCCCACCCTGGAAAGGATATTGCCATTGCTGTGTCATTACGTCACCATTACCAAGTCTATTGCTTAATGTAATGGTGTGGCTTTATGGAAGTTATGTACCTAATTTGAACCTTATTTCTAAGCTGTGAAAAAAGATAACCATGTATAGATATATTTGTATTTAGGGCTTAGACTATATAACATAGATTTATGCAAGAACAGTGTTTAGCTCACAGTAAACCCTTATAAATGTTTATTGCCCTTCATTTAAAACCTTTTCTTGAGTTAATGAGATGCATAAAGATGTTTGCTGCCAAGGCTGACAACTTGGATTTGATCTGCAGGACCCTGCGTGGTGGAAGGAAAGCACTAACTCCTATAAGTTACTTCCACACATGTGTGTGGCATGAGCACACTGGCCATCAACACATGTGTATAGTATATAAACAAGTGTTGAAAAACCTTTCTAATATCATAAATCATAAGAGCCCTTATCAAATCAAATCATAAATTTATTCCTTCAAAAAATCTTTATTTAGGGAGTAGCCAATTTCAAGGGTTAGTACTGGGAATGCAGTACAAATTATATAAAGTAGTCTATGCTGAACTGGGAGTGGTGACACACTGAGTAGTCTCAGCATCTGGGAGATAGAGACAAAAGAATTAGGAGTTCAATGTCATCCTTTGCTACAAAGTGAGTTTGAAGCAAACCTGAACTATATGAAGCACCATCTCAATACCCAAACAATAAAAACTGCACCAAACAACCCCTCCAAACCTAAAGAAAGAAATGAAAACACAATAAAACCCATCCTCAGACAAAAACCAGGCAAAAAACTCCCCCCAACAAATCATAAAATATAACAGGCTCCCAGAGGTATTACATGAGCATGGTGCACACAGACATATGTGCAAACAAAACACCTGTACACATAGAATAAATGAATAAAAATAATTTATAATTTTATATCTTTCCTGTTCATTCTGTAGGCAATGAACACTTTCTATAGGCCACACATGTAGCCATATATAGCCTAGGAAAAGAACTAGACTATAGAGAAGAAACTGATACAGATAACAGGTGATTGTGAAGTCTGAGTAATAGTTACAATCAAGTGAAATCATGGTGAGTACTGTTCTCGTTAGATAGTAAATACCGACTCCTCAGTGCTTCACTACCAGAAGCAACGGTGAAGTCACGGTGAGCACTGTTCTCATTAGATAGTAAATACTGGTCCTTCAGGACTTCAGTACCAGAAGCAACAGAATTCATATTTACTGTTTTATTGTGTTTTCTCTCTTTTTTAGTGTCCCTCTGAACAGCAGGGAGAATATCTCGGATCCCACCTCTCCACTGAGAACGAAATTTGTGTACCATTTGTCAGACCTGTAAGATTTTCCTTCATACTTATGTATTTTGAAGTTAATTACTCTTAATTAACCTTATTAATAATGCTATTTCTGAAAATATATTGGGATATTGAAGAAGGATGCTTAAAAGAAATCCCACACTAACTCAGAATTGAGAGTAATAAAGGGTTATATATTTAGGGGTAGACTCATAAATCACAATCCTCTGCTGGAATGGAGAACAGCAACTGAATCCCACAGCCCGAAAAAGAGGCCAGATTTGTGCTTTACATCGGCATAAATAGTATAACGGGCCATGCCCAAGTGGGCGAGTAACTTAAAGACTACTGGTGGTTGGAATTCCTACAGCAGGATATAAACATTGACAAATGTCTGATCTTTTGAATATACTGATCCTATGTTAATTTAAGTACCAAAACTTCATAAAAACTTGGTCATAGAAAAATAGTAATGATAACTTTATTTCAAAGAAGAAATTATTGTCATTTATATAGAAGGGACCATTTTGTCTCCACATTTAAATAAGTAGTTTTAGGTTTTAGCATGCATATTTTTTTTGCAGATGATAGAAAAAAAGTCCCTCGCTGGGTATGGTGGCACACGCCTTTAATCCTAGCACTCGGGAGGCAGAGACAGGCAGATCTCTGAGTTCAAGGGCAGCCTGGTCTACAGAGTCAGTTCCAGGACATCCAGGACGACATAGAGAAACCCTGTCTTGAAAAGCAAGCCAAAAAAACCCCAAAAATTCCCTCAAGAGGATGGTGCAGGAATAGGAGTACTGGCGGTTCCTGACCATCATGAGCTATGAGTATATAGTGAGACACGGTTCCCCTAAATACATCTGTATGTATATGAGTATCTACACATATTCCTCTTGTCACTAGAACTGAGTTCACTGAAACAAGCATATAGCTAAGGATAAGCTAACACAGTGGAAGCTGCTGGATACTATAGGTAAGATGATCGTATCATCATATCATTAATTATATCGCTTGTTTTCAAGTACTTTTTGTACATGAAAGATTACAGAATTTTATAAAGTATTCTTTGTTGTGCAGATGGTTAGGTCTGGAAAGACTCACTGTTTATTGTAGGTTAGAGCTGAAAGAACTAGCAGACATTAGATAAACATTTATAGTGACTTGTATATTGAGATGACAGTTACTGGAGGATTTCTAATACATACTTTTTTCAGCTGTAAGAAATGTGATCCTGTGGAAGTGGAGCTGGACAATCAGGTCGTTACTGCTAGCCAGAGCACTATCTGCAATGAAGACAGTGCTGTTCCAGAGACCTGCTACATGTATGACAGAAACAAGTGTTACGTAAATATGGTCCCACTTATGTATCATGATGAGACCAAAATGGTGACATCAGCATTGACCCCTGATTCTTGCTACTCTGACTAGTTTGAGTCATTGCTCACTATGCAACTCTGTCTTTAGGGGCTCTCCATTTAGATCCAGAAGGAATACTCACTGCTAATGAATTTGAAACCAGGATTTTTTTCCTTTTGAAAAACTAACATTCCCTTTAAATAGTTAAATATCAACACTGCATCATTATTTTGTAATTTTTTCTCAATTCTATGTATTAAATCCTCATGCCTGCCTGAGGAGGTATTTTTAAGAGTTCATTTTTTAGTTTTCAAAAACATAAACAAGGGGAGAAAGTAAAATTCTAAGAATAAAAATTAATAGGCATAATTAAATTGAATTATTTTTCTTTATTACTTTGCTGTGGAGAGCTGGAGCTTCTGTACATTCTAACCTTTCTTTTAATGTCTCACTGTGTAGAGAAGACACACACATAAACAGAGGGCAGCTGCATGTCTTCACTAGAAGGTGAAAGGGCACATTTTAAACTATTTACTAATATTTGTGAAACCAGTTTGCTGAAAGTGATATAATTTGATGCAAAAATGAGAAATTTTGATATAACAATAGACTTGGCACTAAATTTTTTTGATAATTTTTTTGACAATCAGATTATTGTCTGAAATTCTTAGAGGAATCCTCTGTATTGCAGCTGAATCTAATGAAATTTGTATTCCTAAATATGTATTCTCTAGCACAGTTTGAACAATTAAATAGATCAATAAGCATATCCCTGTGTGAAATAATTTATTAAAAAATTTTGCTTGTGTTTAACCTTCTTTTATGTAAATTAAACATAATTTATTATTGGCAAATATTGTAACTATGTTGTAGTGGTGCGTTCATCACTAAGTTTATGTGAGTAAATATCTGAGAAATCTTTGCCAATTCACACTTAAGAATGAAGTAAATTTCACAGCATGTAGCATCCTATGGAAGCAGGAGGTGTACTCAGTGCTAGAGAGCTTGCTTATCATGCTTAAGGCCTTGAGTTTGATGTCCAGAACTGCAAAAAGAAGAGAACAAAATATGCCCCTTCAAAAACAAAACAAAACAGAGCAAAACAAAAAAACCAAAAAACTTAATGCAGTTTTGTCTAAGTAGAAAGCTCTCACATAAATGGTAGGGCTATTTCAAAGTAATAACTGGTCACATACAAAGAAATCATATGTCAGAAAGCTATATCCAATTGATGTATTTATCTAAGGGCACTATGGAAAGTAACTGCTGATTCAGAGGCCAACGTGTAGATACTTCTGACCTGGGAATACTGGTGGACTTTCCAGGTTTTGGCTATATAGCAGCTGTGTATATTCGTCTAGTACGTAACTTTAATGGCCCAAGTTGAAACACAAACTCTTAAGTGGCTGAATTAACATCAGGCAAGGTGACTCAATTTAACATCATTTGTTTTAAAAATGGAATTACAAATAACTATCCTATAGATTTTTATATCCGGTATATGTATGTGTGCCTAAATGTCATTTTGTATAGCTGTCATAGTATTTGGCAATAGTTGGTAAATTACAGTTGTTATTATGTGTAAATTTTCTTTCTGCTCATCTTTTCTTTTTGTCTGCCAAGGCAACAAACAAGTGAATAACACAGCTGTGCACTGTGGTTCTTAACTCCAGAGTGCACGAGAATAAGATGAGACTCAGGAAAGTAGATTACTAAGTTTCTCCCCAAAAGATGCTGATTTAGTAGTTTTGGGGTGTGGAAGCTGGGGGAATTGCAGCTCTTAAAAATTCCCAACTTCTGCTGCTGTGGGGGACAGCTCAGCCATAGCATTAGGATTATGAACCTCTACCTCCACCTAGTGGTTGGATTACAAAGTACAGTGACTATGAGTTTTTAAATATGCATGTCTCCTTTAGTGTTCATAGGATTGTGAAGACTATCTTCATTTTCCAAGTAGCTCACCTAAAGTTTTTGACAGTTACATTTACTTATTTAGTATATGTCAGTGGAAACAAGGATATATCCACATATATGTGTATGCATGTATGCTTATGTGTCACCTAGGGTAGCTGTTGTAGTAAGTAACACTATGACTGCTCCAACACCCCATTATGGACTGTGCCCCCAAAACCGTGAACCAGTTTCCTTCCCTAAGTTGCTGTGACTCTTAATACTGTCATCTTGACAGAGTCTAGAATCACCTAGGAGACAAATCTCTAGGCAGGTTTCTGGTGCGGGCAGCCGCATCCCATGGCTGATTCAGTCCTAGACTGAATAAAGAGAAGAAAGCAAGCTGAGCCCCAGCATTCATGGCTCTCTGCTTTCTGAATACAGATGCAGTATGACTTACGCTCTTGACACCATGCCTTCCCTGACATGATGGACTGTGCCTTCAAACTGTGAACCAAATAAACTGCTCTTTTAGAGCATCAAAAAGCAACAAATACAGAGAAATTGGTACTGAGTAGTGAGGGTGTGGCTGTAATGAGCCTGACCATATGGGTCAGAGGCCTTTGGAACTGATATGCAGGAGGAATGTGGAAGAATTCGAAGCTATAGGCTAGAGAAATCTTGACTGCTGTCAACTGAACTTAATAGATTATTCTGGGGGCAGTTGAGAAGATCAGACTGCCAAGAGAAATGTGGACAGTGCATGCCTCTCATGAAATTCCTGAAGGGAAAGCCTCTGTTGAGAACTGGCCATAGCGGCTCTTCATGCTACTTTCTAGTGTAGAATGTGACTGAATTTTGCCAGTGCCCTGGAAATTTGAGTGAGGCTGAATTAAAAAATAATAGACTATGTTAGTTGGTAGAGAAAATTTCAAGGCAGCATAGCATTCAGACTGTGGGTTACTTACTGATTAGTGTTCTTATCCAGATTCACAGTGAGCAAGAATATCTAATAGAATGGAAAGATATGAAACGTGCATTTTGGCAAGGAAAGAAGTGTGAGAAAGTTCATAAAGTTGTCGACAATGTGCAGGGACAATAGAAAAAGTGTCTCGATAGCATGGCTGAACACAACAAAGGCTCCACGTTGTGAAATGTAAACTCATTTGAAAGGAGACAGCTTAAACCAAGAATATAGGTGAAGGACTCTCTTCTTGAAAACAACTCCCTAGGTTCAGCTTCCAAGGTACACAGAGGCTGCTACAACTATAAGAGAAGGCCAAACTACATCTTGAGGTGGCCTCAGAACATGGCAGCATTGTCTTCATGGTTCTGGATCTGCAGGAAAAACAGAATGCAAGAACTGCAGAGTCATGGAGGCTTGCACTATGTTTTTGAAAAGCTGATATGTGACATGATGGGATTTCTTGCAAGAAGAGCCGTGGAAGCCTTTTCCTTGATTCTTACTTAGAAGCTGTGAATGTGACACTTAAGTAGGAATGGAGACCTCAGGATGTTGAAGAGGCCAGGATCTTGGGGTGTCCACTAAGGGAGGTTGAATGCACAGAGTGGAGTCAGCTTGAAAGATACTATATGTACTGTAGGGGCTAGGAGTGGATTGCTGAACACTGTTGAAGCCTGGATGATGCCCCCAAAGTCCCAAATATTAGACATGTAGCTGTAGGATTTGGAGTTTGTCGTTCTTGGATTTGTTCTTGCTTTGGTTCAATCTTTCCTTGCTGTGCCTCCATTCCTCACCATTGCAACAAGAATGATTATCCTGTGCCATTGCTTGTTTTTTTTGGATTGGTTAAGAGATCATTTTGTGGGGTTAGAGAGATGGCTAAGTTGTTAGGAGAATATTATTACTCTTATAGAGGATCTGAATTTTATTCCCAGCATACATGTCATGTAGCTCACAGCTGCCTGCAACTTCAGCTCCAAGGAGGATCCAATGTCTCTGGCCTCTGTAGGTACTCAACATATACACACCATATATTCACACAAATGTACACACATACAAATGATTAAAAATAAATTCATCTATTTACTTGCAAATTTCATGATATCACTTTTTTATAGCTGAATAATATTCCATTGTGTATGTGTAGCACATTTTTATTATCCGTCTATTGGAGGACATTCAGGTTGTTTTTATTTTCTGGCTATTATGAATAGGTGGTCAGTGAACATGGCTGAGCAAGTATCTGTGGAGTAGAATGACAAGCCCTTTGGGTATTTATCAAGGAGTGGTATAGCTGGGTCATATGGTAGATTTATTTTTTCTCTTCTTTTTTCTTCTTTCTCTCTTTCCCTCCCTCATTCCTTCCTTCCCTCCCTTACCCCTCTCTCTCATTATTTCTTTTTTAAGGATTCTCCATACTGATTTCCAGAGTTGCTGCACCAGTTTGCTTTCCCACCAACAGTGAATGAAGGTTCCTCTTTCTCTATGACCTTGCCAGCATTTGTGTTCAGTTGTTTTGTTTATCTTGGCCATTCTTACTGGGGTGAGATAATATCTCAAAGTTGTTTCAATTTTTGTTTCTAAGGATGATAAATGAGCATCTTTTGAGGTATTTCTTAGCTATCTCTATTTCTTTTGTTGAGAATTCTCAGTTTAGATCCCTTGGCCATTTTAAACTTGTTCTTCTGTTTCTGTTTTCTTTTTTTTGAGTACTTTGCATGCTGGCTACTTTTATCAACTGGACACAAGCTGTAGTTGTCTGAAAGGAGGGAACATCAATTGAGAAATTATCTTTATAAGATAAGGCTGTAAAGTATTTTCTTAATTAATGTTTTATAGGGATGGGCCAAACCCATTATGAGTAGTGCCATTCCTGGGCTGGTGGTCCTGGGATATATAAGAAAACAGGCTGTGATGTGGCATTCCCCTCTGTATGCTGTGAATATCATTGGTTAAAAAGAAATTGTTTTGGTCCTATAGCAGAGCAATAGGGGAACAGAGCTAGGCAGGGAAAACTAAACTGAATGCTGGGAAAAAGAAG
>LOJH01031702.1:0-14500 GCA_001685095.1 Ellobius talpinus
AAAGAAAGAAAGAGAAAAAGAAAGATGTGCATCACCACCACCTCCTGGCTGGAGCTTTCTCACAGGGATGAGAAAGGAACACATGTACTTGCATTTGTGTGCTTGGTTAAGTCCATTCGCAGCTTTCCCCACTCAAGTTTTCCTTACTCAGAACTATAATTTAAGTGTGAGTTTCTAAATACAAAGACCATTTCGATTTTCTCACATCAGTGTGATTAAAGTTAGGAAAACTAGTTTGAGATATAACTCTGCCCCTTACTTGTTTGTATGAACTTGGTAGAGTCCCTCAATCATTCTGACTCTCTGCCCTCTGTAGAACTGGAGTAGAACAGACAAACAATCAAAGCTCACCTGTCCATCATCCATTTCATACTCACTCAGATATGTGCTGAGCACTTACAGCAAGCCAAGCAAGCTCTGTCCTGAGAGCTAAGAACAAAACTAACATCTCTGCATTTGGAGTTTACATTTAGCACGATAAGGAAACAGCAGCCATTGATCAGGGAAGAGCGTATGGAATTCTGGGTTAGAACACAGGGTTTCTGATTTTAAACAGAGGAGTTGTTGGTGTCTCAATTTAGGTTGCCATTTCTGTGATGAAACACCATGAACAAAGCAACTTGGGGAGGAAAGGGTGTATTTGGCTTGCTCTTCTACATCACTGTTCAAAGGAACTCAGGTCAGGGACTCAAACAGGGCAGGAACCTGGAGGCAGGAGATGATGCAGAGGTCATGAAGGAGTGCTGCTTACTGGCTTTCTCCTCATGGCTTGCTCAATCTGATTTCTTCTAAAATCAGGACCACCAGCCCAGGGGTGGGACCATGACCCACTATGGGCTTGGCCCTTCCACATCAATTACTATGTAAGGAAACACCCTATGGGCTTGCCTATTGTCCAATTTTATGAAGGCATTTTCTCAACTGAGATTACCTCCTCCCAAATGACTTTAGCTTGTGTCAAGTTGACATAAAGCTAGACAGCACACCCTTCCAGCTGGATCCTATGGAGACATTTTCTCAACTGAGGTTCCCTCCTTTCAGATAACTCTATCATGTGTCAAGTTGGAATAAAACTAACCAACCCAGTTGGTAAACTAGTAATAAGCTTCATTCAAGTAGATATCTGAAGGATTTGAGTGACTATATGACCACGAGCATCTACTGCAAGTGGAATGGAGTGTAAAGACCAAGCCGTGGGAATTTCTTCTTTATTTGAACGAGGAAGCCAATGTGGCCAAATGCAGTAAGCAATTTAAGTCACGGAAAATAAAGTCAGAGCAAAGCCTGATTAGGCCAGGCCTCCTCAGCCACCAGAAAGGGTTTGAGCAGAGGTTTCTGTGTTAGGAAGAGAAAAGTGTGGGCACAGAGGTTCGGAAGGGAGTAAAAGAGAAAGCCGAGAGATCCATGCGGAAGTCACGGTAGTAACCAGACCACGAATAACTGGTTACTTGTCTCATCTGCTTAGGAGTAGAGGTGGGCAGAAGGAGGGTAAAAAATTTATGGAAAAGGTCAAAATGAGATAATACATCTGAAAAGAAGTTTGAGACTATCAATTGCAGCACACGTAATAAGAACTAGAAGGAGACTTCTCAATGTGACAATTTTAAGCAGTGACCTTATTGATGCAAAGGTTATAAAGAGACATATTTAACTATAAATCAACCAGGCAACTGAGGAGTGAATCAGAAAAGACTAATTTAACCTAAGATCCACTAATGAGCTAATTCTCTGTGTTTTGTTCTTTATGTTTTTCTCTTAAATTTTTTAGTGTAAATGTATACTTTCAGAAAAAGTGGTGATTTGAATGAAAATGGCCCCCATAGGCTCATAGAGTCACAGGGAGTGGCACTATTAGGAGATGTGGCCTTTTTGGAGTAGGTGTGGCCTTGTTGGAGGAAGGGTGTCTCTGGGGCATGGGCTTTAAGATTTCAGATGATCAAGTCAGGCCCTGTGGCTCACTCTATTCCTCCTGCCTGTGAATCCAGATGTAGAACTCTCAGCTCCTTCTCCAGCACCATGTCTGCCTGCATGCCGCCATGCTTCCTTGTCATGATGATAATGAGCTAAACCTTTGAAACTCTAAGCCAGCCCCAATTGCATGTTCTCTTTTGTAAGAGTTGCAATTGTCATGGTGTTTCTTCACAGCAATAAAACCCTAACTAGAACACCCCATAAATAAAAACACAGCTTCTCTGGGGACTTGTTGCAGATCCATGTAGAGCACTGCAGGATTATTCAGGAAAAGACAAGAGGTGAGTATTGAGCCATGTGCTTCTATCTCTGATTGTCCGTGGATTGTCCATCAGGGACAATATCCCCAGCCCCCTTGAGCATGTCAAAGGGATGTGGCAGAATGGCTAAGAGAACAAAATGAAGAGGAGGGATGGTGATGAGGAGGAGGTAGGAGGAAAAGGAGCAGGTAGGGCTAACGAGGAACTTTAGCAGTGAACTCTGGCCACCAAGAAGACAGGAGGCAAATCCCAGGTACTCTGCCTGCAGAGCAGGGAGCACAGTTTGTCAATATGAGGCTATAAATGCCTTCCAGAGCCCAGTGGTTCTTAGTAAATGCATCTATGATTTAGGAAACCATCCTCCGGACCTGGAGACTAGATTTACTCTCCTAGAATAGTGTATGCTTTCACCAATGAGACATATCCAAAGTCAGATTTCTTATGTGGTAATAAAAAATATTTCATCAAGTGGCATAAAAGTTAAATTACATGATAAACAGAGACATGTACATATATACATCTCTAATCTAACGTGTATTCTATTACATACATAATGCTAATACATGGGATATTCTAAAAAGTGGATCCCTGTGGGAAATGCTCCTGATGTTACAATGCTGAGCAGAACACCAGCAGAGTTAGGATCTTAAGCCAAGAGTATACTGGCCTCTGAGGTTCCATGTACAGCCAACTTCTACTTCCCCCAAATGCAACAGAGTCTGAATCTGGTCCCCACTCCCCCACTATGTTCTCCTCCCTGACTGCCAGCATCACCCAGTTCTGTTACCAGTCAGTGACTGTGCCCATCTGAGAACCCCAATGTGCTCACTGAGAAGTTTATTTACTGTAACATGCAGTAAGGATTCTGCCAAAGACACATATCTAACTGTCCGAGTAAGCCAATGACAACACCTATCTAGTCCACTCTATGGTATTGCTTTACTAAGAGAAGCCCCCAAACCAACACCCTCTGAGACTAGTAAACCTCTGAAACACTTTTGAAAGTTTTACTTCTTCCTTTTTGATTACCTCACTGTACTTTCAAGAGGATCAAAAACCTATCAGTTGTAATCATAAATTCTAAGTGATAAGCCTATTTCTTTAGTTTGACTTTGTTGTGTTTTAAGATACATTATACATGCAGTGAGTGACATGACCAAATCACATTCTAGCTGTAACATCATGTCTTTATGATTCAAAAAATGGAAACTAGATTTAAAAAAAAGAGCTCAAAAGATTCAAAATTCTCACTGACAATGACTTTTAAAATGTCGATGAATTCCTTCCAGTAGCTATTTTTTTTTAATTTGGGGATTTTTCTTAGAAGTCAAACTTTGTGCTTTGTTTGTCTATGTATTTTTATCTGAATTCATTATATGTGTAAGCATTAAAAAGCAGAATCCAGAAGTAGGAAAAGTGAATGAAAGGGGAGCTTGGCCTGGTGAACTTCGCATCTTTAGACAGAAGGATCCTGTCCTGATTAGTTTTTGGTCAACTTGACACAAGTTAGAAACATTTGGGAAGACAGAACATCAATTGAAAACATGCCTCCATAGAGTGGTCTATGAGAATGCTTATTTTCTTGATGAATAATTGATGTAGAGGCCTGGATCATTGCTGGCAGTGCCACCCCTGGGCAGGTGGTCCGGGCTGCATAAGAAAGCAGTCTGGGCAAGCAATAAGCAGCAATCCAGCAAGAGGCATTGCTGTGTGGCCTCTGCTTCAGTTCCTGACTCCAGGTTTCTGCCATGAGTTCCTTCCCTGACTTCCCTGGAGGATGGAGCGTGACCTGTGAGCTGTAAGCTGAAATCGACCCTTTCCTTCCCAAGTTGCTTTTGTTCATGGTGTTTTATCACGGCAATAAAAAAGTATCTAAGACAGGCCCTTTCAAATGTGACCACAATATCATAGGGAAGTCCAGGGATCTGGGCATGCGTGATTGGCAGGCAGGAAGAAAATACTTTCCTAAGTGTTCAACTCATGCTGCTAGACCCTAGTTAGCCTTACAGGAAAATCCCGTGTGGCTACTTTGGTCTTTTAATTCTGTTTCTAAATGAATTTGCTGTCCAGTCTTTTTCTGTAGGCTGTACAGGTAAGGGTTTATTGTTTCCTGCTATACGGCACTCCATAAGTCAGACTTTTATTTTTAGCTTCCCATAGTCCCTCATGTGAAACTCCAAGAAAATAAAAAGCTCGGAGAGGCAGGAGGGGAGAGTGATAAGATCGGGCGTTCTCTATGCACTGAGCAGTTCCGTCCTTCTTATGTTCCTCAAGGTTATATTCACCTTCATAGATCAGGACACTGGGCTCCCGAGACTTCTAAGACATTTGTACTTAGAATGAGTAAAATGTATGAGTCATCCTAAATTGTTCTCGATCCAAGATTCAGCCACCAGTCTGGTATAAAACAAACTGGACTCTTGGCCACTATTGGGGCTAAAATACAGAATCTTTATTGCTTTCTACATTAATGTTCAGCTACTTAAAGTGATTGCCTCTTGTCAGAGGGGTTTATAAGGCAGGGGACCCCCAAAGATCTCATAAGCATAGCTTTTGAAAATGAACTTTGGGCAACAACTTTGAACCCTTGTATTCCAAATACATTAGCAAGATGCAAAGCACACTGTTCTACGATGACAGCTTTGGAGACAACATGAATCTGTTGAGAAATACAGTGCTCATAGGGAGAGACCCAGAAATACCAGATTATTTGGGAGAAGGCACATAAAGCCAGACTCCATTAAATCAGCAGGAAGTTCCTTTCAGTGTCAATTAACCTCACAGACCATGGAGGTTACAAGGCAGAATTGTTTATTCAAGAGATAAAAATCATAAAGGGAAAAGGTCTTTAAGTGAGGTGGTTTTTTGTGGTTTTTGTTTTGTTTTGTTTTTTGTTTGTTTGTTGGTCGCCTTCCTCAGATGTTAGGCAGCGAAGCAAGTTCCCAAATAATTTCACTTACTAAATGGCCCTCCGTGTATTAAGTCACCAAATCAAGCAGAACAGAGCAAGGCTGTGCATTCTGTGTTTGAACGTGTGTGATCACTGCATTCAAGACGCCTCTGCTGGACTCAGTAGACCAACACAAATAAGGATCATTTCCCAGCTTTCAGGCCCAAACTGACACAATGCCAACACTAAGAAAATTGGTGGAGGATCTTGGTGAATGTGAATCCTAACAGTGTTGCCCTCTTCAGAACCCAGGCTTCCTCTTAGAGATCAGGGAGTACAGCGGGAGATGAGGGTTTAGCATCAAGATTGACAGTTTTGTGCTTTTGTGCAATCAGTATTGTTTATGGATTGCTCGGAGATGGCTACATCCCTTTGAAGAGAGGGGGAAAAAGGATGCCACAGACACATACACTTGAGAATTTCAGGAAATTACCCAAATGCTCAAATCTTTCCCGGGGGCAATGGTTTTCAATAGGAGTTTACATGGTAAATCCTTGCAGTGAATACATTTAAAAAATAATAATCCAGCAGCCGCATGGAACAATAGCACACCCACATTGGCTGCTTATTTTGCAAAAAGTCTTTAGTCAGAACGTGTGTGAAATTAGGCCATCAAGAAAAGAAATGAGACAAAGACGGCTCAGAATGACTGAGGCAAGGCAGACAGCTTATCCAGGAGGCCCTGACAATGTCCTACAGGCTGCAGAAACTACTCAGAGCTGGGCTTACAAAAAAAAAAAAGAAAGAAAGAAAAAGCACAGACAAAGCCAGAGTGGAAATGGATGATAAGCAGAGATCTGTGGCCGTAGAGAGTTGCAGAAGAAGCAGCAGCTGCAAAGCCAGGAGGCTGGAAATGATAAAGTCGGACTGCGAATAAGCGTCCTGCTAGAAAGCACCCATGTGGGCTGGGAAGCACTCCTGGGCATCGCTCCTTGTCATCTCAGCGGCTTCTCACAACTAAGAAGGCTAACTTCTGCGGCCAAAGTGATGTCAACGCTCTGAGAAGGAAAGGAAAGAAAGCTATTGCAGATTCCAAGTTTGGTTTTGAAAAAGACCATGTCTGAAATTTGAGTAAACGAGCTGGAGAAATGGCTCATTGGTTAAGAGCACTGACTGCTCTTTCAGAAGACCCAGGTTCAATTCTCAGCACCCACATGGCAGCTCACAACTGTCTGAAAATCCAGTTCCAGGGGATCTGACACCTTAACACCAATGCACATAAAATAAAGATAAATAAATCAAAAAAAAATTTAAAAAAATGAAAGAAATTTGAGTAAACAGCAAAGGCTAAATTTTCAAAATAAACAACCAGGGCCAGAATTTGTCAGAAAGCCCATTGGCACTCACACTCTGGCAGACACGAGCGATGTGGGCTTCTCTAGAGGGAAAGTGGCTTCCAACATGAGAGCACACTGACAGCCACCGCAGTGCCCCTGGTTGGAACCTTGAGGCTCCGCCTTCCAAGAAGCAAGGTGCAAGATCACCACTTTTTCCAGAACCCTTTTTAAATGCCTGAGTCATTTCTCTCCCACAAGGACAAGTGTTCCCATTAGACAAGTGACATTCCAGGCATAAGCTAAGAGAAGCTGTTGAAAAATAAATTAAGAAGGGGCAAGAATCATGCTTCCAAATGCTCTTTCTGTACAAAATCTTCCCCTTGATGCCTTGAGTTTTCTAGGGTATGCGTGAAAGATCCATTGGGGGATTTATAGAATGGTCTAGCTCATCAGCTTTGTTGTGTTTGTTTTTCCTACTTGGACTCTACAGAGATGGACAAGAAGCAAGAATGAACCCATCCCTAAGGAAAGGAAGGCTGTAAAGAAGAGCCAGCACTCAGGCTCATACGCTTGCACCCCCAGGATAGCTGTGAATGCTTCCCGAGACAAAATCACAAAACATGATAAGCCCTTTGGTTTGGTGTACTTGAACTTTGTAGATGACAACATGGTGCCAGAAAGTCTAAAGGTTGGACAAAGTCTAAAGGGCTTTGGAAGCTCCTGCTCTGGATTCTCAAGCGGATGTGAGAATATACAGTTACTTTCTGTTTTCTGTTCTGAAGGGACGATTTCATATGGGTTCTGTGACCACCACAGTTCACTGGCTAGTCAAAGTGTTTAAAGATAGGAGAGCACAGAGCTGGTCCCTATGGTGAGTCTCCCTGATTCTGACTTCGTATTTGGCTCCTAACCCTCGTGAAAAGGAATAATGGAAGAAGGAACTGACTTCCCCCCCCTTCTCCTTCTGTCTCCCTCCTGACTGCACAGTCACTGGAGAAAAATCTAAGTCTGGTGGCTGTACTTTGAGTCACTCTACAGAACGAAATAGTGCTGGGCTGGGTTCCTGGCCAGGAAGACCACGGGCGTCACTTCGCTGGAGGTCTGCCTCCCCAGTTCAATAACGCGGAAGTTTGAGTGAGAGCAGAAGGTTTCAGACTGTTGCTTTGTGTGTTCAGAAAATTGCTTTTTGAAATACACCCCTCTTTCCAAAGTGGGAGTCTCTAGAACAGTATCTAAAGCTCGTAGCCTTCTAATAGCAGTGAGGGATTATTTCCACAGCATTTGGACTCTGATGACCCTGGTGACATCTCCTCCCCATTCAGCAGGCGTCATTCCTCGCTTGGATTACAAAAAGGTGATAGCATGCTTGGGCCTCATTATAACAAGACTCCAGGGGGTGGGGGAAAGCTTGCCTTCAGTCTCTAATAATTGTGTCAGCTGTGCGGACTACTCCTGATCCCCTCTCGTCAACGCTGTGTCGCGAAGAAACGCCTTTCTTTCTTCATCCTCGTTTTATCTCCCATGATGAAAGAAGAGTCCCCCACGCTATGTGTTACTTTAAGGGGACCAGCGCTGTTAATAACAAGCCTATCCGGGCAAGATTCTAAATGTTAATAGACTACCAAGCCTGGAGGAGAGGGCATTTTCGGCTGGGGAAGTGGCTGGCAGCAGCCCATCTCACAGCATTGACTCATGCCTGAATCACAGCCAGGCTGGCAGGATGTTGTTTTGGGGAAGTTCGCAGGCCTGTCAAAAACCTGCTGTTGCCATTGGCTGATATTATGCAAGATTCCAAATGATATATTTATATTCTTCTTTGGGGTTTGTTGTGTGGTTCCCCTCCCCCAGTTCTCCAAAGAGCTTCAAATGACCAAAAAGGAAAAAGAAAGAAAAAGAAGAAAGAAAATAAATAAAATTAAAGATAGGCTTGTTGCAAATATAAGGCATTTTGCTCTGAGCTCCCTTAGGCAACCAGGTCAGAACAGTGCAGGTAATTTGCTCTAATTCATTAAAGCTTCACTCCGGAAGGGCATGGTGAGCCTGGAGCCTCCATGCTTGGTTTCATCCAAGTGTCTTTCTGCCCTGTATAAATCTCTGCAGCTTGCACGGGGCTAACAGACTAAGCACGGTCGCTAGTGGAATGGGGCCAGGACCTGGGTGGATTTCCTTTGTTATAGTCTGACTGGTGGCTGGGGGAGGGGAAGTGGCAGTGGCTGCAGATCTTGTGAGATTCAAGGAGACTGGCTTTGCCATCTCAGCTTCTCAGCCCCAAGCCTGGGAAGGGTTCAACCAGGGAGGGTGAGGAAAGTCTCCCAACTGTGTCACAGAGCACTGAGAAGTTCCTTGCAGGAACTTGG
Source organism: Ellobius talpinus (assembly GCA_001685095.1). Classification (NCBI taxonomy): domain Eukaryota; kingdom Metazoa; phylum Chordata; class Mammalia; order Rodentia; family Cricetidae; genus Ellobius; species Ellobius talpinus. The sequence goes on from LOJH01031702.1 coordinate 8,816, forward strand.
TAGGCAGAAAGAGTGTGAGAGAATTCATTTGGATGCCTAATTTAAGACACAATTGAGAGGCACAGTGTTCTAATAGATAGAGTTCTGGCTGAGGAATTTAGAAACCCAAGTTCCATTCTTAGCTCAACCCCGTGAAACTGAGGCTTGGCATTTCCCAGAAGAATCTGAACTCTAGAGACAGTCAATTCAGGACAAAAATTATAGAACAATCCAACCACGATCCCCATGATCTATAGCTTCCATCAAGCTAATAAAAAGCAAATTCAGCTCTCCTGAAGTTCTTAGAAAAGTCCTAATGGGAAAATGTTCTTTGAGTAATCCCCTAGAGGAAAAGGTGGGGCTGTTTAGCATTTGCTCTTCAAGGGGAGCTTTCTCTGGCCCTTGTTCAAAGCAGACCTGTGGTGTGGAGGAGGGGCTCCCTCACACTGGCCAAAGGGAGGCACAGGCAGTCTTTCAAGTCCTGCCCAGGGCACTGGCCACAGCTGCACTGCGACCTCCCTGGGAAAATGACCTTGGCCATTAGCCTGAGTGCTCAGTGGTTGTTTTCCGGCTCAACCGCACCCTCTGGGGCATTTTAGATTCAGGAAGCAAAGCAATCCTTGCCCAGGGTTTCCCAGCAATCACTCTCTGACCAGAGGTTGGTGAGCTGTAGCTCAGATGGAAGCTCAACCTTGGAAACGTTCTCAGGCCATCATTGTTACGTGAAGAGAAATCCAAGGCACAGTTAGAATGTTGTCAATAGAATGTGATCAACTTTATTCCTCAAAATAATCATCACTCAATGAATTAACAGAGTAGCCTATAAACAATACTGTACTTGTCCTATGCCCCATACAAAGTAATCATCCTCCTCTGACTTCTTTTGCCAATATAGTTTAAATTTCTGCATATCACCAGCCTGGATTTCTATCTCCTTTCCTATACCTTTAATAAACATTTCATTTTTATTCTGTCTTAATGATTCAACCATTCAACAAATATCCCTTGGTACCAGCTGTGTGTTCTGCACCTTGCTAGGTATTTGAGAACACAAAGGTCTGTCCCTGACCTTAAGGGACTGACATTCCAGAAAGAAGAGAAAATCAATGCGGATAGGACAAGGTCAGGAATGCCCTGAGATGAACCTTGGGGTTCAGTGTGGAAACGAAGGCAGGCAAGAAACAGAGCAAGAGCTACCTATGCTATTTATACTCTGATGTGTTGGAAACAAATCTTACCTAAGGATGACATGCTTTAATATGGCGGCCACTCTGGTCCATGGCAAGAGCTTGTGTCAGAGAGTTTTGATGGCTATGGAGTCCCAAATCCACATTCTCTATTCCGTTAATGAAACCTGCCCAGCTGATGGAGTTTGCGTAGGATGCCTTAACCTGACTCAGTTAGGCACAGAGTATGCTAATGGGCAAGCAGAGCCTGCCCAAGGGTTTTTGAAGCAACTAAAGAATTGGCTTTCTTTTAGCTGAGATGGGAAGAACTTTTTAGAAGCTTAAACTGAGCTGCCACTACCATGTGCATTGAATGAACCTGCCAGAGAAGGAGTCACACCGAGGAATGCATGCCCACAGAGGAAGGCACAGGAGGAATGACACATAAGAGACCTCCCATTGTCCTGTGTCCTGCCCCAGTCTGAGCTGTCCCTAAATCTTCAGAATTCTAAGTTGCATGTCAGAAAACCACTAGAATATTTGAGGCAAGAACTCAGAGCCAAAGCAGAAGCTGCAGGGAGGAAGAAAAGGGTGACAAGATGAAAGACCCCAAGGAAGTAGAAGCCAACCCAGGATTTTGTGACTGGTGAAAAGCCACCAAGGAGAGGAAGGTCCCTAGAATTAGCCCTGGAGTTTTTGATTGGCTGCCACAATGATGCCATTCACCAACACAGAAGGCTAATAAGGAAAGGAGACCGTGTTTGACTGTAGACATGTTGAGTGACATCCTGCAGGCTGTCCGGATGGAGGTGTGCAGCAGGCGACTGGATAATGATCTGAGAAGTCAGAAGAAAAGTTGCAATTAGAAACAAGTGCAGCTCACAGATTCTTCCAACGCACGCCACAAGTGAATATTAGAGAACTGAAAGCCCCAAGTGGGAACGACCCCTAATAACTACTTTCTCAAAGAGGGTATAATTTGTATTTTGATTATCACAATTCTTGTGTCTGTAAAACTGTTCAGGACTTTGCTCAGTTGTTAACATCTCCAGTTTCTCAATACTTAACGATGCCTGTCATCCTTTGGTCAGTAGGACAACTGGAAATGCCTGAGCAGAGCTTCAAACATTCCCTGGAGAGACAGTGTCATCTTCCACATACGATGCAAGTCACTGACTAATATGTGGATTTACATGTTAGCATATGCATAACCCTCTACTACTGTAATATTTACACAACAGAGATAAAATAGCTATCCTTTTAGGTACAAAACCGTACAATAAATGTAACTCTGAAGAAGCCAAAACGCTCCCACATGGTGCCACCCACACAGGCTGACTGGATTCCCCTCCCCACTTCTCTGGCCTCAACCTTGGGAGTACTGGAATTACTAGAGTAACTAGTTACTAGTGTAGCAAGTAACTAGTGCTGGAGTTACTAGTGTAACTAGTTACTAGTGTAGCTAGTTACTAGTGTAGCTAGTAACTAGTGCTGGAGTTACTATCATCTACTCAAATCAATTTTGGGATGTCTTTCTACAGAGGCCACCCTCTTACTATATACCACTTGGAATGCATTGTTTTCTAAGGCAAACATGACCTGTAGAAGCCATGACACACATCTAACTACCCATTAAGAAGGTCTGCTATTGTGCCACTTCTAAATTTCAAAAACCATTGAATATCAAAGTTAACCAAGATGATAGTGTATTCAGAAAGTGAAGTTCTAGTAATATAAAGTCACACTTGCCTGCAAATGTTCAGGTTTCCCTGTTCCACATGTGGGAATTACATGCAATGTGGGGCTGGTGGCCTCTGATCGTGATGAACGTATGAAAGACGTTCCTGAATTGGTCTGTTATTGGCTCCTTAATTCAATGAGTAATAGGGACCTATCAGGCTAATTTGAAAGCCTTCGGGGTTTTTTTGTTTTTTTTTTTTTTGACAAGCTCTTTAATTTACACAGTGCTATGAATTAGCTTGTGTGTAAACACAGCCATGTGATGGATTAAATGTATCAAACAAAACGTATTGAATGTATGCTACCTTAGTGCCTCCTCTCAAGTGCAAGTCTCTGGGGAATTAGATTCTTTATCTCTGAGGCCGAAACTGCAGGAGGCTAATTTTCCCTGCAATTTCTATAGTGGTAGTAAAAGCCTAGTTGGGAGAGGGAAGGAAAAAAGAGGAAAAGCAGCTAAGGGCTGAGGGTAGAGAAAATGTCTCCGTTATTGACCTACCTACATGAGTTAAAGGATAGTTTTCAGGCCTTTGCGCACGGAACGGGAGAACAATGAGAGTCCTCTTGTGAAGCCCCTCGTTAACTGCCTGACACCGCGGCAGCATGGCACGGCCTATTCGTGGGATTTCCAAATTAAGTCATTTGTGGTAACGAAGCAGTTTCCGTGCTGCTTCGTTACCACAGAAACAGACAACAGGATACCTCCTGTTACCGACTCCTAAATGGCCCGAGCCTTCCCTCTGCCCCTCACCTTTGCAGGCATACATACACTCTGCAGTATGATGGGACACTGCCCTTGCATGCAGTCGCTCCCAGACAGGGAGAGCTGGCGCCTCCTCTGGCCTTTTGTTTCCAGGTCAGGCAGAGGATTTTGTCGGAAAAGAGAGGGGCACACAAGTGGGCGGTGGGAAGGGGAAATCTGGCTACCCTGTGGTTCCTAGTCTGTCGAGAAATGGCAAGGAGGCACAAAGACATGAGACTGCTTTTGATGCAGCTCCACAGCCCTCAAAAGACTGCATTTGCTTTTTTGACCCTGGCAGGCAGAACCCTCCTCAGTCTCAGGGAACATCATTGGGTCAACTCTTATTTGCTATAAACTGACAACGTTATCTCCTCAACAAGAAGGGCTTTCTGTGAATTCAAACAAACAAACAAATAAACAAAAACCTAAGCAAATGAAGTATACAAATGGCAATTCTCTTCCTTCTCTTGTAAAAGTCAGGTTTGTTGTTGTTGTTGTTATTGTTGGTTTTTTGGGGGGGTTGTTTTGGTTTGGTTTGGTTTGGTTTTTGGTTTTTCGAGACAGGGTTTCTCTGTGATACAGCCCTAGCTATCCTGGAACTAGCTCTTGTAGACCAGGCTGCCCTTGAACTCACAGAGATCCACCTGCCTCCACCTCCCGAGTGCTGAGATTAAAAGCATGGCCACAGCCGTCCAGTATTTTTAATTCTTATTTACAAATAATTAATAAAAACTAATTATGAATTTATCACTATTGTGACTACTATTACCACTATTACTGCAGTATTTTCAGTTTTATATTTTAAAAATCTTTTAGTTCTTGCACAATTTTAAGTAGGCTAACTCTGAAACCATCCTTTTCTCGGCCCCAGCACTTCTGTATGTCAGTGGTCCTCGAGCTTCAGCGTACACCAGCAATACCTGGAGGCTTTTGTAGATCACCAGGAGGGCACAGCTCAGACTTTCTGTCTCAGTACTTCTGTCATGGCTATGACAAAAGGTTCATGGCTTCCAAGTTTTTTCAGGGTCCATTGCGGGACATCGTGGAAGCAGGAGAGTGGAGCAGAATAGAGCTGTTTGCCTCTCCAGAGACATAAGTCAAGGCGAAAGGGAGCACAGGAAGGGATCAGAACAAGATAAAGTCCTCAAGGACATGGGTTAATGTCCCAAATCCCCCCAAAGGCCTCACTTTCTTCCTCTCAGCACTCCCAGTAATGCTATCCTGTCCTTTATGAGTCTGTCAGGAAAATAATCTATCCTTTGTATCAGTGCCCATTTGATCTAACTGTCTCTGGAAATGCGCTTTATAAATCTCCTCGGCAACTCTTAGCCTAGGCAGGTTGACAAGATTAAGCATCACAGCACAAATAGGAAGGGCTCAAGAATTTGCTCCTTAAGCAAATGCCTGGAAAATCCTGGTGTCCTGGAGCAGAGCGCGGCCTCCATGGTATCCATGTTTATGTGCTGCCATTTTTCTCTTCTTTGAAGATTGATGGCCCTTGTTTTTAAAATGTAAATAAAACAAATGAGAATACTAATCATTACCTGGCTCCCTTGCAGAAGTCCCTGAGGGAGACAGGCTCATTCACTAAGAAAATGTCATTTCATAGCCTTATCATAATAATTCTACATCTTTTGAGTAAACAATCAAATGTATCATCCAGGTCTATGGGAACAGGTAAATAATCAAAGTAGAACATGTCATGAAAGACCTTTTTAAAAAGACACGTGCACTTGTGTGCCTTCCAGGCTCGCTGTGAACGAGCTTCTGAAGAGATCAAACTTTCATAAACTATGTTGGCAGAAGCTGCTTGTTCATTCCTGGCTGCCCAGACCACGAAATAATCACTCAGAAACTATATTATTTGTCATACTGTTTAGCCAATAGCTTAAGCATATTTTTAGCTAGCCCTTATATCCTAAATTAATCCATCTCCATTAATCTGCGCATCACCACGTGAGTGTGGCTTACTGGCAAGGTTCCATCCAGCGTCTGTCTCCAACGGAACTACATGGCTTCTCCCTGACTCCACCTACTCTCTCTCTCTCTCTCTCTCTCTCT
>LOJH01031703.1:4621-16751 GCA_001685095.1 Ellobius talpinus
AGACCAGCACTGACACACTAGCAATGCACCCTAGACCAGCACTGACACACTAGCAATGCACCCTAAGACCACCACTGACACACTAGCAAGGTTTATTTTGAGGCATTTTTTAAAAACTGGCTATAAAGTCATTCATATGAACTCTGTTCTATTTTTACAACATTTAATTTTTTATCCAAAGCCATTTTTGTCCTGTGAAATGTTATCTAGTGATAATCTAAGGATTTTATTCAGTTAGAGAGTGTGTGCGCACGCATGCACACCACAATGCACGTATGGAATTCAGAAGACAACTTTGTGGAGACAATTCTCACCTTTTATCCTTATGTGAAAATGTAACTCAGGTCTCCAGAGTTGTACACCAATTGTTTTGCCAATTAAGTCATCCCACAGGTACCCTGACCATTTAAAATAGTCTAAAACTGGGGTTTTATTCCTCTCAGTGCCCCATGGATATGGCCTTTCTTAATTATTTCATCTCCGTGAAGACCTTTTTCTTTGCTTGGAAAACATAGATACTACAGTCTCCTATATTTATTTTAATTAGGTTTCTTGGAGTTCAAATTATTGAACTTCTAAGATTATTCACTTATTATTTCAATCTAATCCTGTTTGAAAGAAGAAAATTGATAACATCTGCTTGGGTTGCTGACACGACAAGTCTTTGGGTGTGTTTTTTGTTCATTTATCTTCTATAGTGCATTGCTTGAGAAAACACAGGGCTAGGAAGACTGTAGAAGCTCTCCCCCAAAGCCACCTAGTTTAAAGAACTCATCTCTAGATCGAGAATTTGAGTCAGATTTGTTTAACTCAAGTCTGTGTTACTGTTACTAAACCCAATAAAGCTGAGAAAGAAACTTCAAGGTAAATGGCTCCACACTTGCCTGACTCCACAAAAGGAGACAAAAAAATAGCAATTCTTTCTACAGCCAAGGAAAACCACTCTTAGAGAAAAGCGTTAACAGACCCTTCAAGGGGTCCCCACTGGCAGTTTCCTTCTGTGCTGCTCTCTCATGGGGAAAGCTGGTTGGTGGCTGTGATGGCCCAGCTGGATCTAAATTAGCAGAGGCTTTCTAAATGCAACTGGAAAAGGAGACCAAGTTTTCTAAGCAAAAGACAGAAATTGATCAACTCTAATTATCTTGATAGAGAAGGAACTGTTTAACTCATAACTGCGCCATCAGGTCATCTGTGATTTCTATGCATGGGTTGTTCTAGAGTTGGAATCTTGGTGCTTAGAGACTTGCAAAAGGAAGAGATGGAGACTAGGCTACCTATTTCCTTTTTACCTAGTCTGCCCATTCCAAACCCTAGAAATACCCTCCATGCTCTTGCACAACTGAAGCCTAAGGATACAGTGGTGTTCACAGTCCTGCTGGGTCTACTGATATTTTGGGTGTATTTCTGTTGGAAGCTGGCCATTTTGAGTCTGTGTTATATCTGGTTCAAATTCTCAGGACACACTCTCCTCCTATAAGCAAGCTGTGTCACATGGACTGTGTGACGAGAGAGGATTCTAGCTCCACTCTGTCTTCCTAAGGGAGATCAGCCATTTGTTTGATGTCCAAAGCATGGAAATCTTTCCAGACCTGATTGTCAAATTTTCAAGCCTGTTGCATATATTTGTGTCAATCAAAGGACAATTCTTTTTGCTTCTCCATTTGGATAAGTGCATGGAGCTTTCTTTCTCATCAACTCACTTGAAAACCTAATTATATCAAACCAGATGCCGTGTTTAACACCAATTGATGTGGCAAGCAGTTGTTTTTTGGCAACGATATGATATCAATTCATACTTCTCATGCCCTCTCTTATTTTTAGCTTACTAAATAACATGACAACCAAATGGCAAACTTACACTCAACTATCAGTACTGTGAACCTATGTGCAAGAGAAAGCTGAGAAAATACACTAATATTTAAGAAAAAACAAAATTGATAAAAGGATTCTGCATATTAGAACCCCTAATCGTCAAATTAATCCTTACATTCAATTTGGCTTCTTCACCCATAAGTTTAAATAGAGAAAAGTAGTATAGTAGTTGGGATTCTCCTTAACTCTGAAAGCTATTATACCTATCCCCAACATGATGTTTTTAAGTCACAGAGTTATCAGACTTCATGCAGTCACTGAAAGCTACGGTCATTTGGTTGATCCCAGTGTGAATCAGCAAAAAGAAAAGAAAGAAAAATTACAGAAATCTACTCATTTCCATTTCAGTTAAAAACCTCTCTCATTAGGTCTAGAGCTAGGAAAAGCCAAGTCTGGTGATTTGGATGAGGATGGCCCCACAGACTTTCATATTTGAATGCTTACTCCCCAGTTGGTAGAACTATTTGGGAAGGATTAGAGGAGGTCACTGGGCTTGGGCTTTGAGGTCTGAAAAGACTCGAGTCACCTTCAGTGTGCTATCTCTGCCTCAAGATGCAACCTCTCAAATAGGGCTCCGGTGCCATACCTGCCTGCAAACCTGCTGCCATGCTCCCTGACATGATGACAAGGACCCTCTGAAACGGGAAGCCCCAAATAAACTTTTTTCTGTAAGTTGCCATGTTCATGGTTTCTTATTGCAATAGAAAAGTAGCTAAGACACGGAGTGTGTTGGTATTCAGAATGCAGCAGGGCACAGTGCACTCCTGGTTTAAATCACTGTGCTTAAAAGAAACTCTATTGATGTTGAGTAGTTGATAGAAATGATTTATCCTAAGGCTTGAAGGTTTCTGTGACCTTCATCTATTTGAAATAGAGCTGATTATAGGAGAGCAGTAATCCACACTGTGCAGCTACAAACAGACACACTGAATTCAAACACTTCTACCTATAGAGAAAGCAAGCAAGGGCAGAATAGCTAATACAGAGGAAAATGTTATCTATAGCCTCATTATTATCTATACCTTATATTAAACACTGAAAATTATAATTTATTTTTCTTCTGACTACTAGGCAATGCAAACATATCTGTAGAAAATTCAGAGGACAAGGTAGAAAAGAAAACCAAAACAACAGAAAAAAGACAGAGTAGAAATTATGCTTTTACTTAAGGTGTGTATTACCTGAGTCCCCTCCCCATTTTTGTATAGAACTCAGTCATAAACACCCTCACAGCCTCACTCACACAAAAGACAGTGTTAAATCATTTCTGTGTAATTGATCCTGCTGTGTTACAGCAATCTGCTTCTACCTACTTGATAGCTTGAAATATCATTCAGGTTAAGTAATTTCTAAAGTCAACTAGTAGTCCTGTGAGTAGATGACCATCATCACATAATACATTCAGATACAGGACAATGTGTCATGACACTGTGGTGTCTCCTTTTCTTTCTGAGAATGAAGAAGATTCAAAGACTTGGAGACATTCCATAATATTCCGTTTGGCCTCTTCATCTCAACATAAGAAATACTTCAATCTGTAGTATTTAAAGGACAAAAACACCATTTTGATTTCCAGTACTCATAGTAGCTAACCACTGGTTAGGAGAAAACACAAGATTAGAAAACTACACTGTGTCCGATATTTTGGAATATTAGGGAGCCATGTTATATGATCTGACTAAATTGATAGAAAAAAATTCAGCTTGCCCCAACATAAATGTGACTATTAAACTTAAGTTTTCTGTTTGTTGTGTTGCCTGTGAAAGATCTTAACTGTTCAAATCAGGAACCACTTACTCAAAGATAAAGGACAGATGGTAGAAGAGTGAAAGCCTGGAGCTAAATTCAGTCTTTCTTACCAGGAATGCTAGGTTTTCCAGGGATGATGCTTATGTCAAGAAAAAATGGGCTGATGCACTTAATAATTGACATGGAGTTTTCATAGTCTCAGAGTAGAAGAGCAGTTCTGTGAAATCTATCATTTTCTTATCCAACGAAAGTTTTAATAGAGGTAACATGTTTGAAGACACCTCTCTGCCTTCAACCTATCTAGATAGATATAATTGCAGAATGTGTTCATTAGGGCAAATAGTACAAGGTGGGATTATTTTAGCACGCAGATAGCAAGATGCAGTCCAAAACAGCTTTCAAAGACCGGCTCCCTGAGAGAACTCAGAGTTCAAGGAAAAATATGCATATTTTCGTATCAGTAGTTGAAAGTGTTCTTCTTACCCTTATTTAAGCTTCACTAGTAGGTTTTTTATTAATATCTGCTAATTAAAAAGATGCAGTTCAGTTTTAAGTCATCAAATCTACTGCTTCCAAACAGAGAACTATTTACTCATTCTAATTCTAGTGTCTTTTTTAGTTCTTACATTTTACATTATCTAATTTCTTTCATAATTTATGTTTCTCGCTGTTTATAAGAAAATAATTTTTAGTCGAAGCACAGAGATGTTTTCACCCATTTGTCTATCCCTGCATAAAAATAATAATGAATGTATTACTTGTTAGAACTTCATAATTGTCCTGATTTTTAATAGGAAAGAAAGCTCTTTTTCCCCGACCTGTTAGTCTTTCACAAAATGTTAGAACTTTCCTGGAAGTCTATGAAAATTCCTACTAGAGGTCATAAAGCTCCATCCTGACCTAGCAGTAATCATTTTAGAGTCTAATGATCGACTGACTGCTCCGGAGTAAGCCTGGGCAATCTCCTTGCATAATTTTCTAGCATATTATAAATAAATAAAATCATTGGAGTAGTGTGGAATTTAGTGACCAGATGCTGACGTCATCAGTCACCAGAAATGTGACTGATATCATTGGCATTAGTTTGAGATAAACCTGGTACAGTTAGCATGAAGTTGCTTTTATCCTCAACATTACAAGCAAGGGCATTCTTGATCCATTTGTCATTGAGTTTTGTGCAAGGAGGAGGTAAAGATCTTGCTTTGTTATTCTACATGTGGTTATTCCATTGAACCAGTACCATTTGTTGAAGATGCTCTCTTTACTCCAATGTGCAATTTTTTTGTCTCTTTTTCAAAAATCACCTGGATGTAGGATTGTGGGCTTATATCTTGGTTTTCAATTTTAGTTAATGGGTCAATATGTCCATTTTTATGGTAATACCCTATTGCTTTTATTACTATAGTTCCCTGGTGTAACTTGTAATGAAGTATATTGATACATCCAGCATGTTTTCATTGTTCAAAATAATCTTGTATATATTGTGACTTCTGTGCTTTCTTATGAGTTTTGAGACTATACTTTCAATTTCTGTGATGAATTGAGTTGTACTTTTGATGGGCCTTGTATTCATTGTGTAGATTGCTTTTGGTAAAGTGATTATTTTCCTATTTGTGCCACTTTGTCTTCTTCAGTTGTCTCATTACCTTAGCTAAGTGCTATGCTGAATAGGAGTGAGTTCCTAAACTCTTTTAGTCTGTTTTCATCATGGAAGGTTTCATTTCTCCTTCAATTTTAATAAAAAAATCTATTTTTTATAATAGTGTGAGTTGGCTATAATAGTGGCTATATATATATATATATATATATATATATAAAATATAATAATGGCTATAATAGTGTGAGTTGGCAGTTACAGTTTTGCAGAACTTAAAATACACTTTTCCAGGTGCTTCTGACCTTAAATTTTTCTGTTGGATAATAAGGTGTTCTGATAGTTTTGTATTTGTAACTGATCTTTCTCTCTCTTAGCTTTTAGTGCCCTTTATTCTGTGTTTTTAATATTTTAAATATGATTTGCCTTGGAGAGATTCTTTTCTATTCCTGCTTGTTTAGAATTCTGTAGGACAGCTGTACCTAGATAGCCATCTCTTTTTTTGGGAATGGAAACTTTTCTCCTATGATTTTACTGAAAATACATCTTCTGTTTTTGGTATGTATTCTCCTTCTTCTACACTAACTATCAGAAACATGGGTCTTTATATGGTGTCCCGACACTCTCCTATGTTCTGTTCATGGATTTATATAAATTAATAACTGACTCTTACTGAGTATTACAATTCCTCTACTTGGCTTCATACTCTATTGACCACATGATTTATCCTATTAGTGAGGTTGTTCTTTTAAAATTTTTTATTTAGTTTATTGAAAATTTCACTTCTAGTATAGTTTGAATTTGGTGTCTCTTCTGTGATTCTATCTCTTCATTGAAATCTGTTTCCATATCCTGCCTTGATATCCCTATTTTATTTATCTTGTTGCTGTCTTCATCGTTGAGCAGTTTAAATTCACTTATAAACATTTTTGGGCTAGTTGCCTTGAAGCTAATTGAGGTCATTCTCATTAGGGTTAATTGCCATGGGATTAATACTTTTAGGAGTAGGAGGTATATTTTCTTAGATTTGCATGCTTCTGTTTCGCACTGAGAATTGGAATTCGGAATTGCTTGGTTTGAGTGAGAATGTGGGACTGAGGCTCATGATCTAAGAATGCTTGTCTGTCAACTGTATGAGATAGGAAATCAATAAATTGTGGGCAAAAATTTTAACATCAGGGATGCCATACCTGGTCAGCCCCATCATCTAGGTGGGTGAGTAGTGTAGGCTGAGTAGTCTGGGGCTGGCTGGTATGGGAAGTCCTGTGTGATGTGCTTTTATTGGTTAATAAATAAACAAACTGCTTTGGCATGTGATAGGGCTGAATAGAGCTAGGTGGGAAAACTAAACTGAATGCTGGGAGAAAGAAGGCAGAATCAGTGAGATGCCATGTAGCTGCCAGAGGAGAAAGATTTAAGCCGCCAGCTGGAACCTTGCTGGTAGGCCATAAGCCTCATTATAAAATATAAAATAATAGAAATAGGTTAGTTTAAGATGTAAGAGCTAGCTAGACATACGCTTAAACTATTGGCCAAACAGTATTGCAATTAATATAGTTTCAGTGTGATTATTTCAAGTCTGGGCAGAGAGAAAGCGAATGAGCAGCCTCCCCCAACAGCTGGCAAGATATTATCTATGGGAGATAGGAGCTAGATGGTATATTTAATCAAAAAAATTATTCTTTACTTTTCTTTTAGCATTCATTATACCTTATGTAAGAAATAACTACCTAAGTCAAAAATATTCAAACATATTCTTTTGGGTTTGAGGAACTTGAACTTCCACATTTAGTCCATGATCAAAAAATTCTATAATAAATCAAAGAGGGTATATGCAATAAAGATCATTCTGAGCCTTTAATTTTAACTCTGATAAATCCCTTATTATTTTAATAACAGAATTAATATGTCAGTCAAAATAAAAATCTCTGGAAATGAAAATCTCCCAGAGAAGAGTTTGTCAAATTTTAATGTACAAATAAATCAGCCTAGGATCATGTCACACTGAGACTACAACTCACTGAGGCTGGGACCCAAGCACCTACATTTCCAACAGAATTCTGTATCAGCTTGAAACAGTGAGAGAACGCCTAAAGTCCATGCTTCTGATATTCATATGGCAACTTAGAAACTTAGCACACAGTGACCAAAAAATGTTTTCTTATTAAATACAAAAAGAAAATTATAAAATTATAGTCCTAAAGTTAAAGATGATAGAAAAAAGTAGCATTTTCCTAGAATTTTAATTACTCATTACATAATACCCTCTTTCAATCAAATCTCGTTCAGCATCTTAATATAATTTAGGATATTTTCAAGTACTAGTGGTTTGGCAAAAGAGGGGCTGAACTGAAACATCGAGACCAATACATGGAAGGAGCTAGTTTTCAGAGAAATACTAGAAGCTTTTCCTAACATTTGCTTCATCTAACTGACCCAGTATGTGTAGGAAAAAAAGTCCTGAAATACAGATAATTTTTTATAAAGGAAAATTCATTATGTAGCTAGATTCTCTTAGGCTCTCTCCTCAGCTCACTCCCTCACTTCATTTCTTGGAGGTACTTTTCCCTCCTTAATAAGCTGTCTCTGTTTCTATTTCTAATCAGGGGTTCTTGGTACATTTCTTTGGGGGAGAACACAGAGTTTGAGATTGGATGCCCTCTGGGTTGGTATCTTTGGCTCATGCTCTTAATCATGCTTCCCCTGATACTCTGGTATTTATTACTATTTCTCTGACCTCCATGATTTAACTTATAAGGCAAAGATTTATCTTCATCTCCTTCCTCTTGACAATTGCAAAGATGCTCAGACAAATGGATGGAACTTGGGAAAAAAAAATTCTGAATGAGGTGGCCCAGACCCAGAAGGACAAGCACAGTATAGACTTTCTCATCAGTGGATATTAGATGTAAAGCAAAGGATAATGAGCTTGTAGTCCATTACCACTGAAATAGGCAACAAGGAGAACCCGAAGAGAAACATACATGGAACCCCCTGGGAAGGGGAAATAGATAAGAACTCCTGAGAAAATTGGGAGCATGTAGGGCAGGGGAGAGGAGTGGTGGAAGGGGACGGGGAGGGGGGAAAAGGGAAGGGGATGAGAACTTGAGGTAATGGGGATGACTGAGATGGGGAAAGACAGAGAAGGAGAGCAAGGAAAGAGATATTTTGATTGAGGGATCCATTATGGTGCTAGTGAGAAACCTGGCACTAGGCAAATTCTCCGGAATTCACAAGAATGATCCCAGCTAAGATCCTGAGCAATAGTGGAGAGGGTGCCTGAACTGACCTTCCCTGTAATCAGATTGATGACGACCTTAATTGTCACCATAGAAACTTCATTCAGCAACTGATAGAAGCAGATGCAGAGACCCACAGCTAGCACTGGGCTGACCTCCCAGAGTCCAGGAGGGAAGAGTGAGAATATGAGCAAAGAGGTCAAGGCCATGATGGATATACCCACAGAAACAGCTTACCTGAGTTAGTGGGAGCTCACTGACTCCAGACTGAAAGCAGGGAAACCTACTTAAGCCCAGACTAGGGCCTCTGTATGTGGGTGACAGTTGTGTGGCTGGGGAAGTCTGTGAGGCTACTAGCAGTGAGATCAGCATTTATCCCTAGTGCTTGAACTGTCTTTTTGGAGTCCATACCTTGTTCAGTCTATATATTAGGTGGGGGGCTTGGTTCTACTTCAAAGTGATGTGCCAGACTTGACTCCCCATAGAAAGCCTTAACCTCTCTGAGGAGTGGATGGTTGTGGAGTGTGTGGAAGGTGGGGAGAGAGGGAGGAGGAAATGAGATTGGTATGCAAATTGAGAAAAGATTATTCTAAAAAATAAATTAAAAAAGAAAAATTATTAACTCAAACAAAATAGTACTTTCCTCTCTCCCCACCTGCAGTCAGGCAGAAGACTAGATAATAAAGACTATAGTGGCCTAAATCACTCAAAAGGTGTATTGAGGAGTAGAAAATTAAACCTGCTAGCCACAACATGGAAGTCACTCCATGTGATTAATAAAACTGTAAATGCACCCTGTAGTGGTGGCACATGCCTTTAATACCAGTGCTAGGGAGACAGAGGCAGGGGGATCTCTGTGAGTTCAAGGCCAGCTTGCTCTAGTCTACAAGAGTTAGTTCCAGGACAGACACCAAAGCTACAGAGAAACCCTGTTTTGAAACAAACAAAACAAAAATACTGCAAATGCATCATGCAAATTTTGAAGCATATAGTTCAGAACACTTTAATGCAAGCCAGAGGTTATATGTTTTCCAATATACAATATCTGAGTGGAATGAGTTATTAAGAAATTGCATTTCACCTCATTTCCCATGCAACTCTTTTCTTTTTATGAAACTTTCTGTATTTACTGAAGTTATTTTTCATTCATTGATATATTAACCTATTTTTAGATATCACCCAACAATCTCTGTCATTTATAGAACATTTAGTCCATTCATGTTTAGTGTAATGACTAAAATAGTCGGTATCAATACCTTTGTCTTCTACTTGTTCTTCTTTGTGGATTCTGCCTTTTTTTACATGATCAAGGTTTTGATATTTAAAGCTTTTTCTTCATTAATTTGGAGTTACATTACCCTTCTCACAGTAGTGATTCTCCTTCTTCCCTGACAAACAGGCATACACTCCTTCTGTTACCTGTCCCCTACCTCCACCCCCACCAAAAAAGAAAGTATCAAGCACTCCATTCTTCTTCCTGTATGCTCTGTTCCTCTCTTCCATAATCATTTGCATTTTCTCAGACCGTTCTCTGTGTGATTGGTATTTCTGTGTTCATTTAACCCACAAGTTGTCATTTGCACTCCACTAAGCTCTTTTGTGTTATCTGTTGTTTGGCAGATCTGATCTGGGAAGAGTAGGTGTCAGAGGTAAGAAGACAAGAAATAATGATACTAGACAGGGGGGGAGCAGTAAGAAAGGCATGCCGTTTCCTCCCTGTCTCTGACCCTCCTAAAGGAGGCCATGCTGTAACTCATAGGAGGGTGAGGAGGTAGTGTGTACAGAGTCTATCTCCTCCAGCACCTGTGGGTTGTTAGAAAATCTTTGGAGACAAAACTCACAGTCCTCTTTCATGATGAATAGATCTATCCACTAAAGTTGGTTATCAAAATATATTTTTTTCCTTACTCTCAAAAAACTTTGAAAGAGTAAAAAGTGACAAAATTTTTAATTCAGTCAAAAATTAAGACATCTGGATAATCGGTAGCAAAGATAGAGCTGGTTTAAAAAAGAACAAGTGGGGGATGGAATGACACAGAGATGTTCTTCTCATATTTCAGGTACACGGAAGTACCCAAGAGGCAACATATTAATTTCTTGTGGTCTTGGGTCAACAGCCATAACCAACATCCATGTTCACAGTGCTGTACACCCTTAAAAATGTATGCATGACTGTCTTCTTATTCATCCTTTGGTACAGTGCTGTTTTTATTTCTATTTACATATTCTCAAAGGTTAAATGCTTTACTCCTGAAACAGAAGCCTGTAAGTGGTTCAATTAGTATTCAAACAAGATATCTGATTCAAAATCATGGACCCTTTCCAGCATATAACGCTATCAAGAATGACAGAGCTGCAGCAACAGTGTTGAAATCATGAGTGAATTCTTCTCCAAAGAATATTTACTAAATAATCTCACTTAGAAAAAAAAATAGCAGCTGGAATAGCTGTACTGCTAACAAAATCAGTCCCATTATTTACATTGAATACAAGCAAAGTGGATGAATATTAAAATCATTGTTCCTTCTGCCGTTTTGGAAAGCTACAAAGCACATGACTGTGTTCTAGGATCAACATAGTATATGATACGCAAGCTTCTCCCTCAACATTCAGAAAATAGTCACTACAAATTACTGAACATTCACTATTCTCCAATCTCTACACTAGAAACTTTCAAGATTTCATTCACTTTAAAAGCTAATAAACACAATGTTTTTGTTTGTTTGTTTATTTTATGTTAACCTTCTCCTGGGAACCTTGAGGCTCACAGGAGATAAATAACCTATGCAAGGTCACAAGGGGAAAAATTGTGATTTGACCCAAGGTTCAACCATTATAGCATTTTTTCTTCCACCTTTCTCCTCTGTCTCTTTCTCTTAATTATGTTTTTTTATGTTTTATGGAGTTACATTTCCATCCCACAAGATTCAAGTGATTCTTCCTTTATAACATCAAGATTCAAGAAAAAATTTTTATTTTTTGAAAGGAGCTGAGATAATATAAACCCAGATTTCCATTCAGAAGACCAGGAAACACAAAAATCATTGAGTATTAGGGGCATCCCTCTCAACTTACTAATTGTTCTTGCAGGGTCCACCTCATGAGCCTGCTCTTCAAGGGTGGTAATCCTGAGTATCACTGCTACATGAAGAATCTCACCCTCTCATGCAATGTCTGTCATGGTTTTGACATGATGAAATTCTCTTCACACAATGTAATGATTCTCACTCGAATATTATTCTGGAAATTCCATACACAGGTCCTCCTTTATAAAAGTCATTTATAAGTTAATTTGTACTGGCATGTAAATTTTATGTAAGTTATGTAAGTACTCTTATAGTAATCCTTTAAGTGCTTTGAGTACATTAAGAATATAATACTATTTTGGTTATTTTTGTAGGTGTATTGTGTGAGGACTCATTAGATGGTAATATTGATGATCACTTCTAGTGCTAAAAGACTCTGTGTGAGTGCAAACAATGTAGCACACATATATTCAGTTTTACACGCAAAGAAGCAGATGTCTAGCAAAGTTCCACTCCACCCATGGTCACATCATTAAATAACCATACAGTTTCATGCATCTTGGTCTTTTAAACAAGGCATTCAGGCTTTCAGAGAAAACTCTCTGATGGAGGAGGGTCATCTGTCTTATGTGTTACTTTCATTGGTTAAT
>LOJH01031705.1:0-16750 GCA_001685095.1 Ellobius talpinus
TGAATTTTGCATGCAAATGAATGGAAATAGAAAACAGTATCCTGAGTGAGGTAAACCAGACCCAAAAATATGAATATGGTGTGTACTCACTCATTTGTGGACTCCAGCCATAAATCAATATCATTAAGCCTACAGTTCACAAGCCTTGAGAAGCCAAATAACAAGGTGACCCAAAGAAAAAACATTTATAGTTCCTCTTGGAAAGTGGAGGCAAACAAGTTTGCAGGGCAATAGTTGTTAGCATGGGGGTGGGGGCAGGCGTGTGGGTGATTTTGGGGGAAAGGGTAAAGAGGGAGAAGGAAGGGAGAGTGAAGGACTGGTAACAGCTTGGGGGAGTGGGAGTGTGGAGAGGAAGGAAGGGCAGATATAGGAGCAGGGAAGAAGATACCTACATTAAGGGATCCATTTTAGGGTTGGCAAGAGACTTGGCTCTAGAGGGATCCCAGGTGTCCATGGTGATGTCCCCAGCTAGGTCCTTGGTCAGCAGAGGAGAATGTATCTGAATGGTCCTTGCCCCACCATCACGCTGATGATTATCTCGAATATTACCATAGAATCTTCGTCTGGCCATGGATGGAGATAGAGACAGAGACCATCATCAGAGGAACCGACTGAGCTCGCAAGGTCCCGTTGAAAGCCAGAAGGAGGGAGAAGAGGAGCAAAGAAATCAAGACTGTGAGGTGTTGGTCCACCAGCTGAGACAGTGTACCTGTTCTAATGGGAGCTCACCAAAACCAGATTGACCAGGTCTGAAAGAGCATGTGATCAAACCAGACTCTCTGATTGTGGCTGACAATAGGGGCTGACGGAGGCACTGGGACTTGTTTTTATGGCATGTTCTGGCTTTTTGGGACCCTAGTCTGTATGGATGCACAGCTCCCTAGGCCTGGATGTAGGGGGGAGGGCCTTGGACTTCCCACAGGGCAGGGTGTTCTGCCCTCTCTCAAGCAGGGTAGGAGAGGTAGGAGGGGGTGTGGGGGAGCAGGAGGGAATTGGGAGGAGCAAAGGAAGTGTAAATAATTGAATGGAAAAATAAAAAAAGAAATTGTCAAAAGAACTTTATAAAATCTTACTGGGCAAGAAATTGAAAAGATCATTATACATAGTCTTTTGCCTTGTAAATATCTCAGAAATGACATTAGATAGAGGAAATAAAATAGATGAATGAAAATAGTTTCTTGCTTAAAAATACTGTGACTGTTAGAATTTCTTTATTATTAAGATTATTAAGCATAAAGCATGCAGCTGTATGCTCTGCATATTAGAAGATCAAAGTTTTATACAAATTTATGTATTTATACATATTTATGTATTTATACATACATATATATAATCTCAAAAAGTTGTTAGATTATATACAATTCTTTCTCAAAGGGTAATCAAGTAAGTAGTGATCTTGCTTTAAACCAAAGTTAGTTGTCTAACTGCTGTCTCCTAATCTGGGAATGATCATTTTATGGTTGATGCTGATAGGATGAAAATATACAGCAAACAAAAAACAACTCAAGATCTCTCATAACACGTTGGCACACATTCCATTTGCTGAAGACATCAGGTGACATATTCAAAGTTACAAGGCAAAGAGGAAGTAGAACCTAGAGTAACAGAGAAGAGGAGGGGCAGGGAAATAAAATCATCCTGAATGTTACTCTATACAGTGACAGCCTTGTGTTTCAGGTTAGAGGTTGATGAAGATAGGATACAGAATCTACATCTTTGTTTTCCACTTCCAGGTGAGATGGCCATAAAATAGCTGAAGTGATGTCCTCTCTGTCTTGTAAATAATTAAGTTCTGCATCAATTTTACTTATCAGAAGTGTATTCCATGATCCCCCTTACAAAATCTGAAGGACCTTTTTGTGAAATGCAGACCTGACGAGAATGTTCATAAGTTTTCCTTGCTTATATTTGTAGTTCTTTGTGGTACAAATAAAGCAGATAACCCTGTTTCCATACTTTGATATTATCTTCCAGAACAAAACTTTGGGATCACAAATTTCATGCCTGTCAGAATACTGAATATCAAATTCCTTGGGGGCATAGAAAATATGTGGTACATTGTTGGGCTCCCATCATCTGACTGATTCTCAGACCTTTAGTAAATGTTTAATTGATGTTGTTTAGCATCCAGTTGCATTAGAGGCAAACAAAACATACATAGGCTTAGTCATGTCACACAAGCATCATTATCCCCCACTCCCTTTATTGAGTTTGTCCTCTGAAACTGCCATACATTTGTAATGTGAATTTTGATTATTATAACAACCCCAGTCTCCTTTTCACCTCAATTAGTCTCCATACTCCACATCCATGACATTTTGTTGTTGTTGCTATGTTTGAGACTTGGTTTATTTTAACCAGGATTGTCTGTGTGACAGTGAGTTTAGAACTGGAGCCTTTTACAGAATCCATTAGTAACCAATAGTTTAGCAAGGGAGATGGGATCCCAAACATGATCTTCCTGGTCTGTGACTGACTGAGGACAAGCGGACTCTCAGTAGGTCTTCTGTAGTCAGACTCACTTGCTGTGAGGTCATAATTGTATCAGTTGTGCCATGCTTAGAAGATAGCATTTCACTATCCCTCCCTCTCCTAGGAGTCTGCTTCTTTCTTTCTGTGTGTTCTTTTGTGATGATCTCTAACAGGAACTTTCTTAAACATTGTGCATAAACACAAAAGTTTTCTAGAATATTTATACAGCAAAAGGATCAATACAAATCAAATGCCTTATTGAGTATCCAGTTATAGTATATAGTTAGTATTAACATCATTAGACTATTTTATTGCAAGATAATCACCTGATATGTTAATTTTTATAATTGCCAGCCTAATTAACTCAAAATATACATTATTAAACCTAATGGAAGCTATTCCATTTCCTCGCTGCTTTGGTCACTACAGTGAAAGACATCTAACGTTCTACAGTACCTGTCCTATGCTGACTTGTGCTCCCACTTTCTGGTCACATCTATGGTTCTTTATATTGTTGTTATCTCAGTGGTTCATGAGAGTGGTAAAAGGGAGGGAAGAGGAGGTAATTTTTTTCATTTTCCTCATGTACACATATAACATCTGAAGGAAGTTTATAATTTTGCACTAAGGATGCATGTGAGAGATTGCTCCTGATATCGTGTGGGTTGGAACCAGGGATACTGTTGAGCATTCTGCATTTCAGAGGGACTCTCCTCATTAGTTTAGCTCAAGGTGCCAGTAGTGCAGACTTTGTCAGGTTATAGTAATGTCTCAGGCTCTCTTGTATTCAAGATATATTAGGAACTTTGCACTTACTCATCTCTATTTTCTTAAACATACTTTGTCTTACTAGAACTTTTTTTTGTTTATGAGGAGAACTTCCTCTCTTGGCATATGCATCAAGTTGGACCAATCATTGGTTGGCCACTTCCACCAGTTCTTCACCACAGTTTCTCCAGCACTTCTTGCAGGTGAGACCAATTGTAGTTTGAAAGTATTTTCTTCCTTTTTTTCAAATGATTAACATGTCCCATTGCCTCATTCAAATTTCTCCCTAATATCTGTTCAGACATTTTGTTGACAATTTTGTATGTCATTCCCAACCCTCTGTCATTTAAGTTACTTCATTTTAATACACTAAAATATACCAATTTTGAGTGTGCATACAATCCATAACATTATTATTACTGTTGTGGTTACATTGTCCTTTTCTGTTCCTGGGAGAGAGCTTACCTGATTGCTAAAATATCTCTAATTAGTAGAACCTAGAACAGTATATAGAGCATGTTAGATAATAGAATGTGATGAGTGAATAAAAGGAGAAGCGAATTTCGTTCTCACAGTCAACATCCTACCAACTGTCCTGTATCTACAACACCAAATGCTGATGAGTTGAGGATTTTCTTTTTTTTTATTTGTCTTATAGATTCTCTTGTTTATAGTTTTTCTTTTGATTTTAAAATAAATGCATTTCTGTGTTCGCTAACATTGTCAGAATTGGTGTTCAAAACTTCAGCCACTTAGCAGGAAATGGGTGTTGCAAACTACTCATCCTAGGTAATTCACTCATCTGCTGCTTTGTAAAACATCAGTAAAATTACTCTCAACCATCAGGTTCAGTTTCTGCCTTGGATATTATTTTCCTGGTTGATTAACCCTAATTTTTATGTCAGCCTATACTATTTAAAAAGGACTAATAACATTTTTCTTAAAGTAATTATGAACTGTCACAAGTTTTATTGCAAGTAGGAATTCAAATTATCAAGATATCCTTTTCATATTGAAGGAAATTGATTTATACACATTTCATAAAAGTCAGTTAAATCATATGGATCATGAAAAAATTGTTCTCTTTCTCAGATATATTTTTTGAGCTACTTTATTATGGAACCCAGAGTTATATATTAATTCATTAACAGTAAATGTTACAATTGACAAGGTGGCTAGAAATTAAATGAGAATCTTAATCACTTTGAAGTAGAGATTACAAATTCAATCATATAATGTAACTTCAAACAGGAAGATAATATGAGGTTTGAATCCTTGGCCTCCTTGATATAGACAACTAACTTTAACCTACATGAGTCAGATAAAATTTCCAGGGTTTTTTTGTTTTATGTCCTTATTCTCCTGGTTTTGAATATTATGTATCTTGTGTTCTCATGCATGAGCATGCAAATATAAACATTGTTATACATGTATGTGCATGTATGATGTATGTGTATATGCGACTTAGAAGTTTCTCCTTATAGTTTTACCTTAAATAGCTTGACTTTTATTAATTGTAATAGAATCACTTAAATTTTGTAATGTACTATTAACTCATTATTTAAATGATTCATAAATTTTTCATGTATTTGTTCCAAGGGATATCTTTGCATAACACATAGACATAATTTTGCATTTTTAATCAATATTAAATTCCTGTAAATTATTTTCACAATAAGATAAAAGTATTGGTATATAAGTTTGCTACCCTCATGGTTATATAATCACTACTGCTTGAAATTTCTTGAGTGCCTGATCAAAAAATTAAATAATCATATATGGGTCTATCTAATTCTTTTTTTGTATTGGGTTTTTTGGGGTGTATGCATATTTGTGTTCATTTGTGCATGCATGCATGTGTACATGTGTGTGTGTGTGTTTGCCACCAGAGGTCAGAAAAGGATGTCAAGTCTCCAGTCCTATGAATTTCCACTTATCACCACGAGACAGTGTCTGACACTTAGCTGGGAAGGTGGCTGTTCATGGGCTAGCCTACTGGTCAGTCACCCCATTAGCCTTTGTCTCCCTTTCCACACATGTCAAAGTGCTGAAATTTCAGGACCACAGTCAGATCATGCTTTTATGTGGAGACCAAGGATGGGAAGCTAAGAAGACTTCACGATTGTGCAGAAATCACTTTCCCAAATGAGCCATCTCTCAGTTTTGGGTATGATTGCTTATTTACCCTCTGTTTTGTTTCTTTAGTTTGTACATTTAACCTTATAGCACACTATCCATTATCTTGAAGATTAAGTTTATATTAAACCTGAAATCTGTTATCAGAGATCTGTAACTATGTTCATTTATGATTTTTAATTAGTATAAATTATAATAATTTATAATTAGTCAGTTAAATCTACTTAAATATTTCTGAAAATCTAATTGATACTGATTCATACCTAAAAAATCAGTTCACATACTTTCATAATATTGTACCTGTCAATTTTTAAATATAATAAAGTTCTTTATGAATTTATCTCTGCAGTGTTTTTTAGTCTTAAATGAAAAAATTTTGCTTATAGTTTGCTAAATGTATGTTTTTTATAAGATTGATATATCATTTTATTTTACTTTTATTTCTTGTTAGTATATAGAAATTATAATTATTTAATTAATAATGTGCTACATCTTAAATTCACTTCCTGATATAACTGATTATTTTGCTTTCTTATAATATTCAGAACCTAGAATACTAATCTATGCTCTTCTATTTTAAATACTTTGATGTTTTCTGTAAAGTACTGCTTTGATGACACATTCTAAATTAAAATACATTCACATTTATTTAAATTTAATTAGTTAATTAATTATATTTTCCTCAAAGACCATTTTTGTTTTGTATATTTGGTAGAAAAGTGTTGATATAAAATACTTTTTGTGGGAAGTTAGGTTTGACTCATGTCAAACAATGTGATACTTGTTGATGTGGCATTCCCCTCTATATGCTGTGAATACCATTTGTTAATAAAGAATCTATGTTGGGCCTATTACTATGCATAATAGGGAAAGGCAGGAATTCCAAGCAGATAGAGGAGGAGAGAGTAGTAGAATCAATGAAAAACTAGGGAGCTGCCAGAGAAGAAAGACACCAGCCACCACCCGGAGCTTACCTCTAAACCACAAGCCTTATGGTAAAATACAGAATAATAGAAATGGGTTAATTTAAGATATAAGAGCTAACTAGCAATACACTTAAGCTATTGGCCAAGCAGGATTACAAGTAATATAGTTTCTATGTGATTATTTTGGGTCTGGGTGATAGGGAATGAATGAGCTACCCCATCCAACAGATTGGAGTGCCAAATTGGACTGACTCAATCCACATAAAACCTGAAATAGCTTGTAAAGGAATTCTAGGCACAAAAGAACAGAGTTAAACATGGCTTCTTGGCAGTCGACATGTTTTTTTCATGGACTCTGTTAGCTGGCAGCAAGCAGGGTGCCATGGCTCCTTCAAGAGAGATCTTTCTTATTTAGCATTAGTAGCAAAAAAACCTGGCAGGGTGTCAGATTCCTGGTTGGCCAGCACAAACAACTATAACTCTTTTGAGAGGTCCAGCTACAGAGCACTTGAGTGGTGTTTGTGGGTGCGTGAATACCTGCTAGGGGTCAGTAGGAAAATAGCTGAGACCATGCCTGCAGCTCAGTATCCCCAACCTGGGATTGGGTCTGTTAGGAGTACACAGGCAGGGGAGCATTTTGGGTTTCTGTCCCCATACACAGAGATTTTTCCAGGTCATACAGTACACTGCTAGGCAAATTTAGCTTTTACTCAGTAGAAATGGGTTTATGTGCTGCACAGTGCTACCCAGAGAAAAGGTGGTGAGGATGCCTCCTATCCAGCAGTCCTAGAGCCAGTGTTGAACTACCCCCACCATATTGAAAGTCTGAGAGGAAGAGCCAGCATCCAGAGCCACTGTGACAAAGAAGCTTACAATTTAAATATGCTCCAGGTCAAAAAATTATTACAGATATGCAATAAAGACAGATTCAGTTAAGAAAGACCTCTAAATGGGTCATAGTATTGGATAAATGAATGTATGCTTGGAAGAGAGAAGAAAAAGATTATAGACAGTTATAAAAGGAAGTAAATGATAACAAAAAATAAAACAAAGTCTTTGAAGAGACAGTACATATAGTCATAGATTAAAGGAGTAAATAAAAATAAGCCACATAAAGATGGAAAATACAGAGTCTATAATATATATATATATATTATTGTGTTTTCTTTGAATTTTTTGACTGTGAATGAGTTTAGAGAGAGACATTTCATTATATATGCTGCTAAGTTAAACCAACATATATATTTTAAAGGTATCTTGATTTCAAAATTTGAAATTTGAATATCCAAAGATATGTTGCTTTGAAAAAGAGGTTTTGCTTTTGTTTCCAGAGAAGATATGAACCTGTGGATTCCTTCCAGACTAATGTGGTTTGATGGACCAAGACCATCTGAAAGGTCTCCGTGAACACCTCAAAAATTAGTTTGCCTAGTAAACAGCAGGAAGTAGTTTGTAAAGAACTATGTCCAAATTCCCTAAATGATTGTTTAAAAATGTTTGTTTACATTTAAAGGGAGATATGCTATAGAGATGAATACTTTGCATTTGTATGGATCTTAGTTAAATGATTCAAATTTAAGGTCAATTTTGTTGTATGTATATTTCTGCTCTTGATTAAGTTATTGTGTTTGTGGAGCTCATTTAAAATGTAATGTATAATTAAGAAATACAGGTTAATAGATAGCCATCTATAATAGNAATGTTTGTTTACATTTAAAGGGAGATATGCTATAGAGATGAATACTTTGCATTTGTATGGATCTTAGTTAAATGATTCAAATTTAAGGTCAATTTTGTTGTATGTATATTTCTGCTCTTGATTAAGTTATTGTGTTTGTGGAGCTCATTTAAAATGTAATGTATAATTAAGAAATACAGGTTAATAGATAGCCATCTATAATAGTCAAGCTTATAGTCAAATTAGTTATACAGAGATGTACTTCAGATGGATTGATATTCTTCAAACCTTTCAAAGACTGACAGAATGTGGCATTTAAAATGTAAAAACTTAGGGCTTTTCATGACAATGATACACATTTTCTCCTGGTAGCACCAATCTACTTCAAGAGGATGATGGTCATCGAACAGGCTCCTTATGGAGTTTGCTAGTCATTTGGGCAAGATCCTAATCTTGCCTGAACTTCTTGATGGTATGCTGTATGAACTAGACATGCAGAATCCACAGAAAAATGACTACTGAAGTTGCCTAAAGAATGTGAAAAAGTTCTTCAGTATTGCTGCTTTATGAAAAAGTCTGCCAGACATTCTGCAGGACACAGAAGAATGTGACTGACAAACTGCTAATATAGGTTGAACTGTCCTTGAAATTTCCTACTTCATGGAAAAGACTGCCAGATACTATAGGCCTATAGGCTTAATATGGGTGCTCCAATGTTTCAGAAGAACTTTTGTGACTGTCTAGGCAGCAAGGTGTCTCTGTTAATTCTAGAGTTTTGGAAGTTACTTATAACACACTTCCTGTTAACTGAGATAACACTATATCCCTATGGGATATTTGATGGAGTTGAAGAGTAAATAGTTATAGTTAGTTTATCTTAGTTATGATAAAATATAGATTAGATATAAAAGTTTAGACTCACTAAAATGAGTCTTAGTCACTTAGTCACTATCTAAGATAATAGATGATATAGTATTTTCCTTAATTTGCCAAATGTAAATGGAATAAATATTGTAACTATAATTCTTGCTTGATAACTGTTTTGTTGTATGTAATCTTTCTATGTTAAAGTTAAACCATTCCTTTTTATTTAGACAGAAAATTAGAGGTGATGTGGGATTCCCATCTGTACACTGTGAATACCATTAGTTAATAAAGAAGCTACTTTGGGCCTATTGCAGTGCAGAATAGGGAAAAGTGGAAATTCCAAGTAGATAGAGGGGGAAAGAGTAGTGGAATCAAAGAGAAACCAGGGAGCTGCTGGAGGAGAAAGACACCAGCTGTCCACCCAGAAGCTTACCTGGAAACCACAAGCCTCATGGTAAAATACAGAATAATAGAAATGGGTTATTTTAAGATATAAGTGCTAGCTAACAATGCAATTAACCTATTAGCCAAGTAGTATTACAAATAATATAGTTTTTGTGTGATTATTTCAGGTGTGGGTGACCTAGAATGAAATAGCAGCTGCCAACAACAAAAGGTGATCATCCGTATGTCTTAAATGGTAAAAGTCGCTTATAGTGTCTCAAGAGTTTGTATAAGCTTTGTGAATCAGACTTTTGGATTTCTCTTTGAGAGTCTTAAATTGAGTTGCATAATATGTAGAGTATACTGATCCCTAAGTTCAAAAGATCTTCCCTACTAACAGATTTACATATAATCCTTAGATGCAGATGGTTTATCCCAATAGATACCCTTGGGTATGCTATTGGAAGCTTGCCCTAAGTTCTTATGCATTTCAAACCATTTTCCTTTTTACTTTGTCAATTTTATGTGTATGTCATTTTACTATAATAAATCAAAGCTTAGCTAAGTTTATATTCTGAGTGCTGAAGTCTCATAGCAAGTCTCCACACCTGGGAGTAGTTTTAGGTAGTTCAGTTGCAAGCAAAAAGTTTTGTTTGTCTTTTAGACATCTGTTAATGTTGAATGCTTTTCTGGCATTGATTCCTACTTTATTTCAATTAGTTATTTAATTATAGTTTGATTTACAACCTTTATATTTTTTGTAGGGAGTGTTTATAGATAAATTTATTTTTAATAGTGAACACTCCATGTGTACTTATAGAAATATATTTTCTGTATTCATTGATTTATTTTTTGCTTTCTTTTTAATATTTATTTTTTTAAAAAGAAAACAAACTTTTTTCACTATACATACCAATCCAAGTTCCCACTCCCTCCCCTTCCCCCATTACCTGCACATACCCTCCTATTCCACCCCATCCAATCCTCAGAGAGGGTAAGGCACATTGCTTTATGGAAGGTCCAAGACCCTCCCTACTATATCTAGGCTGAGAAAGATATCCATCTGAACAGAATATGTTCCCAAAAAGCCAGTACATGAAGTAGGGATAAATCCTGGTACCACTGCCAGTAGCCCCTCAGTCTGTCCCAGCCATACAACTGTCAACCACATTAAGAGGTATTAGCTTGGTCCTCTGCTTGTTCCTTCCCAGTCTACCTGGATTTTGGGAACTCCCATTAGCTTAGGTAGACTGTTTCAGTGGTGTACCCATCATGGTCTTGAACTCTTTGCTCATCTTCTCATTCCTCCTGCTCTTCAACTGGACTTTGGGAACTCAGTCTAGTGCCCTGATGCGGGTCTCTGCCTCTGTTTCTGTCATTGAGTTATTTTATGAATGATGTTAGTTTGGTGTTGGTATATGAACAGATAATTTTAATTCATTATGTTTCTGTGTGTTCTATTAGTGAGCGAGACAAAATTATCTTAAGAACTGTAAATTTGTCTATTTTTTCAAGTAATACTTTTGGCTTCAAATATTTTATTGATATGTATTCCTGAGAGTATTTCCTATGATGAAACTGGTTTCTACTACTAAATTGCTACTTCAGGTAGATATTTATAGATTTTTTTTTCATTTTGTATTCTTCTATGCACTTTATGTTTTTACCTTTAGAGATAGTTTTCTTAGTAGGTGAGACTGGACTAGAAGTCATGATGAAAGTCAGGTTGACCTCAAATATACAGTCTTCCTGTATCTTCTTCCTGAATGGTGAGAGTATGGAAGTCTACCACCATACTCAACACTTTCCATACTTTTGAATTTGTTATTATGTTTGTGAAACATTTCAAAATTTATGTAATATTCATATTGAAGTCTTTTTCTTCTAAACAGCATATGATTGATTACTTCACTATAAATTCTTATCTGTCTTATAATTGACATATTTGAATTTAATGTGATTACTAATCTTTCACTTTCCCCAATGATTTTCCCTATGGATTTGTAAAAGAACAGTGCTGACAGTCTATGCAATCAAAACTCCCTGTTTTCCCATGCTGTTATTAGCACACCTGATCAGATGTCTGTCTTTAAGCTATTGTTATTGAGTATTGTCTAATATGAAAGTGGGCAGACAGTAACTCTCAGTGGGTGAGGCTATGCAAGTGATACTCAAAGGGAAAAAATAAAAGTTCTGTGATTATATTGTTGCCCTGTGTTACATAAAAATCAAATTTCAAAAAATGATAAAAGTATTATTGAACTTAAGTGTTATTTTTGAAAGAATTAAATTGTTAGTGATGGTTTTGGTGTTTAGTTTTCCTTGGTTTTATTAGAGCACATTTTATGTTGCCTGATTTGTCTGTAATTATTTAGGTTTGTATTGAGAAGATCATTACCTACAAGACAAGGCCATGTTTTCTGCTTTCAAATAGCAAAATTGAAAGTATAGACTTTATTACTCTAGTTAGAAGTATGTACTATAAAAGTTTAGGAATGAGAGAACTGCTGTAATTATGCATCCCCTGCCCACCCCAATGGTCAACTTATAAATTGGTCTTGAAGTTTTATAAGCCATTCTGCATTTCTATTTTTTTATTCTTCAGAGTTTCTTTACTATAATGGGGAGATGAGGCATAATTTAGGAGCATCACATGATATGAGACAAGTTGCACAGCTTTTTATCCTTCTGCATATTTTAGATCACTCTGAATGACTCAGTTAGGTTTTGTTAAAGGGATAATAAATACAAGAAATAAGCAGGAACATATGGCACTTGAAGCAAATGGTATAAATAAATTTAAGAGGAAATTGGACATTTTTATTGCAAGTGAATGTTTCACTCACAATGGATTAAAGGAGAAAGCACTTGAACCTGATGGATCATGTGGGGCAGGGACGTTGGACAAGTGGCTATTTTCTACCCTGCTCTTTCTTATGTCTCACTGGAAGAACCTGTGTTTTAAGATAATTATGTACAGTCAGAGGAATAGTAACAGCTGCATTTGGGAAACTTGGCATACAAATTACTAGTTCTATTCAGGTCATGTAAGCTGGAATTGATGAGATATGTGAGACAGAATGACTGTCAACAGCTTCCAGTTGAAAGATCTAATCAGCATTGTGGAAGTTAATGAAAGTATGAAGCCTAACTGCTGTCAGAAATAGCTCCAGGGTTTGCAATCCAATGGAACTGGGGACTTAAATCACACTCATGAAGTAACTCAGAGGACACATATCTATAGGGAACATGACACCATTAGATAGTCTTATTTCTCAAGCCAGTTATATTTTTATGTTTCATTTAGTGGGACTAGAACAATCCAAGTTGAAACAGCTGCAAATGGTGTATAATTGGGTCAGAACGCTTTGTTGTCTACATTCACAGTTGTCTGTATTGGCTTTTGAAAAGGTCATTATGAGAAAAGGGATCTGAATAGCAAAGATATTCCAGCTGGTTAGCCATTATTTTAATTATGTAATGCAATCAGCTATTTCCCTGCCAATGGCTGAAGTTACTATGGAAAAGTTATTCAAAGACTCTGAAGATGCCCATTTTCTATCATTTTCATTGTATATCACAGACCTTTAAACAACCTTGTTATGCCTTTTAAACTATTTTCTTTTATTTGTTTCTATTAGCATTTGTATTCTTGTTACCTAGAATGTAATAAGCCTCACTTTCCCTCAATTGCCAGAAATGAAAAGGATGAAAAAATAAAATCAAACCTAGGGTTTCCTTCAAGATATTTAACTAAGCATTGTGATTTCTATTGAGATTATATATTTAAAAAACGCTGGTAGCACTAACCAGCCATGAAACAGTAAGACTTTTTTGATGTGTTACATTAAGAGTGGCAGGAGAAATTATTATATTCTATAAATCAATTTAGTAAGCAGATAATTGTTAGGAGATGCTTGACCTGGGTGACAAAAACATAACAATTGCAGTGGGGGTAGTGGACAGAGCAAAAAGTACTGTTGGTCTCTGCAGAGGGACCTCAGCCCAGCATTGCTCATTATACCACAAAATTGCTTTGGATAATTATAACAGTATGAGTATGTGGCAGCAAAAATATAATGAAATTAAATGACACAGTAAGAGCCATTTGTTTCCTGTTTCAGGATATTGGCTATAAAATAGGCATTTAACCCAAGAGTCTTGAAAAGCAGAGTTCTTTATTCAGATGTGTTTTGCCTTTGTCTCTCTCCAATTTAGTCCAAATAATCTTTCTTCTTTATTTTGAGGTTCCATGATCCCCAGAATTACATTTTAACATTTTTCTGTTATTCTTGGTTTTTTTTGCCTAGGCTTTGTGAACTTTCTAAATTATTTTTCATTCATGAAGCCCTCAGCTTGAGACTCTGCTATCTTCATGTTCACTTCTAGAAATTTGCCTATTTTCTCAACATTTTAAATAAATAACATAAATATACAGTTAATTTAAATATCCACTTTTGTCTAGCTTTGTATTGGTCCACAGAGATTTGGTTTAGTGATATAAGTCCCCTATCGATATGAGTATATGTGAATAATTATGGTAAATTTTAATAATTAAATAACTCCTGCAAAATACTATTCATGTATGTATTTATTCTCTAAGAATAATGCAGTCAATGATATCTATAAAGCAATACCCAAAGACTATTATTATATTTATATATAATCATGGCCCATTCTTTGCACAGCAGAGATAAAATTTCCTGATTAAATATTGGTCACTCAAAGAATAGACTTAATCAGCTTAACATGGAAATGATATGTATGTAAGTGGAATATAAAAGTTATATCCTTTCATTTTGAAGTCTTAGACCAAGTACTTCATCAAAAATTTGTCTTAGATTTTGACAATGACTCAAGAAACTAATAATCTCACTTGCTAAAATCCTTGAATATAGCCTGATCAAGCACAGAATCTGTGCGTTCAAGTTATTTTGGCCAGTTAAGTTGTTAGAACACCTGAGAAACCATTTATCTGGTTGTTTAGATGAACTTACAATGTATTCAGTGAGCAAATAATACCCAAATGGATTTAGAAACTCATTGTCTTACTTACCTGCAATTTTAAAGTTTAAATTTAGGAATTGTAAGAATATATTTTAAATAATGCATGCACATGTATTGTATATAATACACATGGATGCAGTGTATATTTGCTCAAAAGCTCCACGTATATATAAGAAATTTATATAGTCAACATTTAACCACATAATATATCTGTGAATTGTCTTACTCTGGCGGCCACTCCATGACATCTCTCTGACTCCACCTTCCTCCTCCCATGCTATAGGTTAAGCCAGTTCTTTATTCATTAACCAATAAAAGCAACACATATATAGAAGGACCTCCCACACCAGTAAATTTTTCTTTCTTTTTCATTTATCAAGGTAATCTGAAGGGCTGTACTCTAGTAGTTTTATTTTTTGGCCTCAACTTATAGACATTAGTAATCTATGTGGGGGTGGATCCAAGAAAGTGCCATAGATCACAATCATGTCTATTTAATTCTTGTTAACTTTATTTTCAGAGCTGTTTCTTCACAGATTGTTTAGAAATATATGGGTATGTGGGAGAGGACAGAGCATCAGAGTTATAACATTAAACACAAGTGTATACATTCACGGAACCCATAAAGCACACAATGTGTTGACGGAAGCAGCTGGAGTGTTCTTTTTCATGATATGTGCTAGAAGACAGGAAGATGAGCAAAACTGGCAGTTGAATGCTGATGGCAAAAACAGCAAATCGTGCAAAGAATTGACTGTGAGTAGGTCTGAGATTGACATGTGCGATCACATTTTTACCTCCTTTGGCAGGCAATGCTGTGATTTTGAATCTTCAGTGACTAGAAATGGTGTGAACTCTTTAAAGGACATTTCCTTTGTATAAGAATTTACTTGTCCTCTTGTTTTAACCAAGCTGATTGTGAAAAACTTGCTGACAATTAATGTTTAGAATGGGTATACCAGTGTGGTGTGAATGGCTGTATGTTTGTCTCAATTAGGGTGGGGGAAATAGGGTTCAGGGATGAATTACAGAGCTAGATAGCTAAAATTAAGGAACATTTTAGTAGTTTGTCTCAATTAGGGTGGGGGAAATAGGGTTCAGGGATGAATTACAGAGCTAGATAGATAAAATTAAGGAACATTTTAGTAGTTTGGAAACAGAACCTAATATAGTAGAAAATTCCTGAAATACATACATATATAAAGGCAATCTAAATGACATCGCTAAATAATGGGGGAGACAGAGTCTCAACTGGCCACTATTTGTCAACAAATGAAGTTTCAAGTACTAGGGTAGGGTTACATTTGATTGAGTTACATATATTTACAACTAGTTTCTTATAAAATTGGGGATCAATCTACCAACCCAGCTTTACCACTCTTGGGCATGTACTCTAAGGAGACTCAATCATATCCCAAGGACACCTGCTCAACTATGATCAAAACAGCTTCTTTTCATAATATGCAGAATCTGAATACAACCTAGATGCCGCTCAAATGAAGAATAGATAAACAAAATGTGGCACGTGGAATACAATGGAATACTACTTAGCTGTTAAAAACAATGACTTCAGGAAAATTGAATGTAAATGGATGGAACTAGAAAAAATTATTGACTGAGACAACCCAGACCCTGAAAGACATACATTATGGTATCTTATATTCTTCTTATATTCAATATAAATGTGTGAATATGAATACTCATATTCATATGAGTATTCATATTCATATATATATATATATATGAATAATAAAATAGGAATGAACAAAATGCTCTTATAGAAGAAATTATAGGTAGAAGATACAGATTTCAGGATCAGATAGAAAGCTGGTACAAGGGAAACTCCCAGGAATTTACAATTTCAGGAGGTAGCCTGAACTGGTTACCTCCCATGACAAGGCAAGACTACCAGTGGAGGGTTTGGGACACCAACCCAACCACATAACTTTATACCTACAGTCTGTCTTGCCTAGGATATGCTGGGATAAGGTTGACGAAGAGATTATGGAAGTAGCCAATCAATAACGGGTCCAGTCTGAGACCCATGCCACAATAGTGGGCCCACCATGACAATACCTGGAATGTCAGGACCCAAGGCCAGATTCCCTACGTATCTATGATGACTAGGAAAAAAGTCATTGTAACGATGCCTAATGATGTTCTGCTATACTCATAGATTAGTTCCTAGCCAAATAGTCAACAAAGAGGCTTCACCCAGTAACTGTTGGAAGC
Organism: Ellobius talpinus; assembly: GCA_001685095.1. Lineage (NCBI taxonomy): Eukaryota > Metazoa > Chordata > Mammalia > Rodentia > Cricetidae > Ellobius > Ellobius talpinus. Next base: position 16,471 of record LOJH01031705.1, read on the forward strand.
AGATGTAAATATCCACATTCAAATATTAGGAAGCACTTGAGAAATCCTGCTGAAAAGAGAAAGGATGAATTATAGGAGCCAGAAGGTTCAAGGACACTACAAGAAAACATGGACACACAGAATCAACTAACCTAGGCTCATAGGAGCTCAAAGAATCTGAACCAACAACCAGGGACCCTTCATGGTTTAGCAAGCATTAAAAGTTTTCATTTTTAAGATTTGCTTTTATGCAAAATTCAAGATGTCATTGTTTTTTACCGCTGAGTAAAACTCTAAAGTG
>LOJH01031709.1:0-13371 GCA_001685095.1 Ellobius talpinus
ATAAGGGCAACATTGAATAAATGGGACCTCCTAAAACTGAGAAGCTTTTGTGAAATACTTCTTATAGTGATGATTTGTCAACAAAAACATGTAAGGTAGAGAATTTGAGCTTTTCAGATGGTTTATTCTTTAGAAAAAAACTTACCCTGTTGAAAGCTTGAGTATGGTAAACTTCATCCATTGAGGATCAAGTGTTGGTACTGTTTGTATTTATTTACTTACCAGTGTTCCAACCTGCCTTTGATATCAGCTTCCACCATAGCCATACCTTCTGAAGGAGGTGGTTGAGCCATATAGAATAATTTCTAAAGGAATACTTTGCTGAAGTTCAGAAGGGCATGGTGTCAGAAAAGATGATTTATGTCTGATTCTGGATCTGATGATGATAGACAATAGTTTTTATTTTATTTCTTTTTAGCAAAAAAGTACTTGTGAAATGCCATTTTTGACCTCACCAAACTGCTTGCAACTCCCCTGACACGTAATTCCTGATGATTTACATAAAAATAACATGCTTTGTGTTATGTCCTGGCTAACTCATCTCAAATTCTTCTTCAAGATAAATGAAATATAAGTGACACACGAAACAGTCATAAAAAATCCTAAGTGGTAGTTTTTCTTCATATAAGGATATTAATTTTCCTTAAATTTAAAAAGCCCTCATGGAATTAACATCCCATATGTATAAATCACTCGGTGCCTCCTTTGGTTAGTCTTCCCTTTTATTAAATGATGAATGAAGTTTTTATTGCATTATATTTGAAATCATAACTGTGATGGGAAATTTGCATGTGTCATGCTGTGTGAGAGCTGTAGAGGTCAAGCCTGAATTGCTGTTATTATTTCTTTTCACTAAGGCCTAAGTCATCTGCATTTTTGATAACTTCAGTAAGCCACATGGCAGTTAACATTGGCCGTGTTCTTGTATGTTTCCCCAGATTATTTTTGACAGTTTAGTTTCCTTTTAACAAGTCAGTAGCATCTACTCTTAGAGATGCTAATAATAGATTCCACATGTCTGAAGCCACAAACACAATTTATTATAAAATAAGTTAATAAAACAGCAAGTTATTGTTGCAATAGTCCTGCAGTGTGTAAGTAAGAACAAACAGTATTCCCCCCAGCAATTATGAGAACTTGCCAAATACTAAAGGAAGCCATCATGCCTTAGGTGGGTTTAACTCAAATTTAAACTTGTCCTAATCTGTGGAGGAAGGAGGTGTCAGTAAATTCTTGGTGGTAGTGCTTACTTTACTGTGCAGTCAAACACTGTCAAGAGGAGGGCATAGTTAGAGCATTTGAAAGTCAGTGAATTCTTAAACACATATGATGTTTTTAAAAGGTTGAAGGGAGATTACAGATCTACATACTTGGAAACAGCTAGTTTCCTGCTTAAGTTTTTGTTGTTTGTCTGTGTGTTTTTCCTGATACTTTCATCTCCGGCAATTTTATCCAGGTCTTTTGGGTTCATCTGGTTCCCTACAACCATACTTACAAGTCCAGGATTATAGACAAAATGTGGCCAGTTTTCCTGAAGATGTTGCAATATATCTCTTAGGACGCACATGAAATCATTATTTGCTCTTATTAGCTTGAAAGAGGCAAAGAAGGAATCAATCACATCCCAGTTTTGTATGGACATCTTATCACAGGCTGACCACCCGTGACTGGGGTGCAAGAAGAGATGGTTCCCACAAGGTTTCTGCTGCATCACGGGTGCTACTTGTCCACTGTTCTTGTAAAGCAGAATGAAACATGGGACCATGCTTTGTGATAGCACTTCTTTATGAGAACCAACACCAACCTGAGAAGCCTGAGTCCATGACTTTCTGCAAAACTGACCATCTCCCAAAGGCCCAATCTCCAGAGACCATGGGGGAGGATGCTGAGGTTTCAAGTTAAGGCTTTCGTGTTGATGCTTTATGGGTCATAAACTTGGTAATTGTGCAAGACTAGATGACAAGTCTTTTCTTATTTGCTGCATTTAACAGTTTTTAATAAATGAACAATTTTAAATCAAAGGTTCTTTATGTTCATTTCTAACCGCATTTCCTGCTTATCCCAAAAATAAACCCATCCTACAATTTGGCATTTCCTTTCTCTCCAGCTTCAGTGCTTTTCTGCTTCATTCTGTGAAAACAATAAACACTATAGTATGATTTTGTCTGTTCTGAAAATTATACAGTAATTCATAGCTCATTCTTTAATTTGTGTTTATTTGTGATTTTTTTCTTCCATAATAGTCATACAAACTTTGCTTATGCATTTTTATATGTATATGAATGTAAATATGTCTATGCAATCATGTGTGTATGGATACATTAGTGTAAAAAAAGTAATAGTAAAACACAAATGATAATTTGTATTTACAAAAATGATAGAGTGTATGTACATAAATAGACAAAAGTATATGAAAATGTAGATATTATTTCAAACTTTTAAATATAGCGTCATACCCTACAAAGAGACATTTTGGTTGTTTTCAAATTATCTCTATGATATTTATGTATATTACTAACTAAATTCATTCTTGACAATTTCAGAATTGTATATAATATAATTTGTCTATTTTCATTCCACATGCTCTCTTCTCTCCTTACATCCTTCCCCTCAAACAGGTTCTTTTCCCAAGTCTTGTATTTCATGACCCCTGAGTTTAACCAGTGCCTTTTGTGACCATGATTACCCTAAATTAGAAACAGAAATATTAGCAGAGATTGTTTGTTGTTGTTTTGCTAGTAGAATATCTTGTATTTTTTCTAGGTAATTTCATGACATGTAAAGTACATCTTCATTGTTTCTTCCCCAGCTCCCCTTCCACTTCTCTCAAGGTCCCCTCACATGTCTTCATTATCTAATTTCTCGCTGTTGCTTTCTCTTTCTTTGGCACTCCACCAAGTCCGAGTATTGTTGCCTGCTGGAATGTTTTATCAGAACCATTTATTGAATATGCTTTATCATTAATGTGTAATTTTTGGCATCTCTTGAAAATAGATTGCTGTAGTTGTGTGGCCTTGTATCTGGATTTTCTAATTTATTCCATTAACATGTGAATCTGTTTTTGATTATCACTATCATGTTATTTTTATCATTCTGGCTCTGATGCATAACTTGAAATCTGCTCTGCTGGTAGAGTATTTTTTTTTTGCTCCAGATTGCTTTGACTATCCAGGATTTCTATGCTTCTATATGAATGTTAAGATTGTTTTATGCATTTCTATGAATAATGTCACTGGAATTTTACTTGGGATTGTATGGAATCTGTAGATTGTATGATAACTATTTCACAATATTGATCCTTCCAATCAATGAACATGGTAGGTCTTCTATCAGGATGAGGTGTGACCATGGGTTATTAATGTCACCCTATAGTGCTGTGTTGGAATCAATCTGTGACTTTACTTCTAAATAGCATTTGTCTAATGAAATTTGACCAAATGTATTTGGGAAATATATGTTTATAACAGACTTGTCATCTTGATAGATTTTATGCTTTATCAATATGAAGGGATCATCTTTACTTTTTCCTATCTTAAAGTCTGTTTTGTTAGATATTAGGACAGAAACCCCTGCTTCTTGACTATGTCCATTTGTTTAGAATACCCTTCAATCCTTTCACCCTAAGAATGGCCTTCTGATGATGTGTGTTTCTTGGAAACAATAGATGGACCCTGCATAATAGTCTGCGTCTTCTTACTGGGAAGTGTTTAATAGTCATCATTATTATGGTAATTGTTTAATGATTCCTCCCAGCTTGTTGCCATTATAGTACTTGTTTTTCTTTTCCATGCTTGAATATTTTTACTATAGTGTGGTTTATTCTTTACAGTGGCTTTCTGGGTGGATTTGTTTGTCTCCTTGTTTCTGAAGGATTCCTTCAGGTGTCTTCTGTAGAGCTGGCACAGTATGCATAAATTCCTTTATCCTTTTTTATTAGGGAAAGTTATTTTTTCTCTTTTGCTTCTAACAGGTAGCTTTGCTGAGTATTGTTTTATGATTGACATTTGTTATTGCCCAGAGCTTGAAGTAACGTATTTCATGCCTTTCTGTTGAAAGATCTTCTCTTATTCTAATGGGCCTTATTTTATTCTAATAAGTTGGTGTTTCTTTCTCATTTATCTCAATAGTATTTTCTTTCACTGTATACTGGGTGTTTTAAGTAGGATATGGCAAGGGGAGCCTGTCTGAGTTCCATTATCCTGCTGTATCTGAAGCAGCATCTCTTTTCTTAACTCAACAATCTTCTTTGTTATGGCTCTTTGGAAAATATTTTCTGTGCCTTTATATTAAGTTTCTTCTCCCTCTTCTATGCTTATACCCCTTAGATTTGTTTTTTTCAGGGTGTCCTCTATATCTTGGAATTCCTCCATATCCTCTTATTATTAAGTCTTTGTCATTGCTAGATAGTTCAGTTCCTCTGCCTTCCCTTCAGATATTCTGTCCCCCGCTTGATTCATTTTATGATGCACTTCTGCAGAGTTTCTCTTTGACTTACTCTGTCCCTTATTTCTGTTATTTCATATTTGGTTTTCTTCAGGATTTCTCTCTGTGTTGATCTATTGTTCAATATCATACATCCCCTTTACTATTTCCTTTAGTTGTTTGCCTCTGTCACTGAACATACTTAGATAGCTATTTTGAGTGCTTTGTCGGGTATTGAATCTAACTCACTTTTGTTAGATGCCATTGCTCCAGAGTTAATAATAATTTTGGAGGAGCTATGACATCTTGATCCTTCTTGTTTCTTAAGCTATTGCATTGGTTTTTATGCATCTGATGTCCTTTCTTTGCTTTTTTGTCAGCTACATCTTTCAGGTGTAAGTATCTGCAATTTTTAAGTGGTATCACTGAGTGTCTAGTTCAAATAATAATTCTGCATACCAGGAGCCTCAAATACCAGTGTAAGCTCCATATTAAAAGAGGCTATTGACAGGTGGAGCACCCGTAGCTGTTTGATATTACCTCTGTGCAATTGTCATAGTAGCCAACTAATAACATTGGTCCCTTGATGTCGATGACTGTTGGAGGTTAAACAAACAAGAAGAGCTCAGAGGATACTTGGGTTTTTATTATAAGTTTAGAAGTGGAAGAGGAGTAGGGTGGGTAAGGATTATGGTTAGATATTAGATTGATTGGCAAAGAAAAAAATTCAAGCTAAATAAAGTAGACAGTAGGGCAACCTAGGAAGAGATACTGTTAGGGTCCACAGATACTTAGAGATGATTAAACCTATGGAAAGTCATAACTAATTAGTTAAAAGAGAGAGGTGGGATGCATCTCAACTGTATAACACTTGCCTAGTATGTGTAAGGTCCTGAGGTCCACTCTTAATGCCACATACAGAGACAAAATAAATAAATAAAAGTAACTCCAAAAAATAAGTCTGGAGGAGATAAGGGTTAGATAAAGATGATGGGAAGAAGAAGGGGAAATATAAGACAAGGCTGAAGAGCGTGGTGAAAAATGTCTTAGGGTAAGCTAGGTAGAGAAACACGCAGAACATAGATTAACAGAAATGGGTTTATTTATTTTATAAGAGCTAGTTAAAAACAAGACTAAGTTAAGGTCAAGCTTTCATAATGAATAAGTTTCCATGTTGTTAATTGGGAGCTGACTGGCAGAATAGAGAAAGACTCATTACAACAAATTACGGGTTTTAGCTAAGGGCAGCCACAATGACTATATTGTTTGGGAGTTTGACTAATAATTCTTGACACATAACTTGGGAGAGAGGTTTCCCTTGTTTGGTACTGGAGTATTTCTCAGAGAGTCTACGGTTCCGATGGGGAGCATGATCACTCAGTATAAAAGTTAAATTGTAGTGAGAGTCAGGAAGTCATTTTTTTTCTTTCTTAATTTTTGTGTTTTTTTGGTCTGGATTGATCAATATAATTTATTGAAAATGGTTATTATGATTCCTGTCCAGCAGACTTATGATTAAAGTGGCTATGGAATCTGAGAAAAATTTTAAAATTGAACTTTTGCTCACCAAATCTACATACTTACAGGTCCTGATGAGAACCCATTCTATCAGCCATAGACCAACACAGGATTAAGAAATGCCATTATTCCTTGGAGTAAGCAGACAACTAATTAACTCATGATTGTTTGATTTCATCATATCGATTCTCTTATGGAAAGGGCAGTGATTTGTTCCTACAGGAATCATACTCTAGATAGGGAATTTTCTTATCTACACATAAATTGCACTTTTAAATTTAATTTTTATTTTTTAGATCATAATTATATCATTTTTATCCCTCCTTCCTAACCATCTCATTTACTCCCTTGCTCTTTCAAATTCATGTCTTCTTTTGCTTTAATTGTTCTAAGTATACAAGTACAACCTTCTTAGTCTGTGTAATGTTACTTGCATGTATGTTCTCAGGGCTGACCATATGGTATTGGATAACCAACTGGGATGCTCTTTCAGACAAGACTAACTCACTGCTCTCAGCCTTCCTTAGCTGCTTATAGTTTCTTGCAACAATCAAAGACCATTACATAAAACACCAAAACTGATCAAAATGTGGAGCTGTGGAGCCCAGCTCCAGATGATCCAGCTACAACCCATACTCCTACACCTAAGGCTCAGGGATCACCTTGGATCACAGGGCAGAAAGCTTTTAAGGGAGAGAGGAACAGAGAGTTTGCACAAGACATTTGTGTCAAATGTATCATTTGTACACTTCCATGATCCCTTATTAATTGTGAGAAAAGTCTTCATTGTGATTCTTCTGGTCAAATGAAGTGCAGCAATGGGCTTATTTTATGCAGTTCTGTTGTGTGCTATCACTCTGTGCTGTGGACGCTGGTGGAACACAATGATAGGATGGTTTTTGAAGACACTCATACAGTTCCAAGTTGGTGAGCTGCAGATACGTCATAGGGTCGGAGTAGGATTTTTCTCAGAGAATGTATGTGCTCTGTATCACCCACCTGTGGATCTCTTTCTCCCAGTGTCAAGGTTATTGGGTGGAAATGGCAGCAGCACTGCTTACTTACTTTCTTACCCATGTGATGCATTAGCATCAAGCTCCATGCAGATTCTAGGACTGTAAGCTCTGCTGGTGTGGTGGCGATAGTTTCTAATGAACAGGAATGGAAGGCTGCCACCAAGTTCCTTTGTGTTGTCATGTGTTTGAATCAACAAGACAAGTTAGTGTCCAGGCTGGAGTGGTTGAGCCTTGATACTGAAGGGAAATTTGGTTGGTGCTATACAAAGAATATAAGGAAAAAGATGTTTGGATTACAGGAAAGATTTACCTTCTGGCTTCATTTGGCTTGTGGTTTTCTAAACCATTGTCTTGTTTCAGTCCATTTTCTTGCACTAACCCAGTGTACGTGCAGCTGTTTGCTCCTCTTGCCGACTTGCCAATCATCTTTGATAGACATAAAGCTCAGTTATTAGGTTCTCGAGGGAAATGATGTGTATGTATAGACCAAGAACTCTGAGCCATGAGTATATAAATCTACTGAACTACCATAACAGTGTAATTTTGTAGACACCTGTTGTTTGACCCTGAAAATGAATGCTTTTTCCCCCCAAAGAATACTCGAATACACAATGGGCCTTATGACTTGAAAGTCTATTTTGGGTACAAATTGAGACATGGATAACTATTATTAGGGGTTTTATGCAATGCTATATTCTTAGCTCAGTCAGTTCCTAGAAACTGGACTGACTGGCTGTATTGTTGACCCTACATATGGAGACTGTCATCTGCACCTTTTTCCATTTTTTTAAACTCTTAGAATCACTGTATTTATAGGTGCCAGATCCACAGAAGTGGATGTTTACAAATGTTTATAATTCATGGGTTCTTCCTTTTCTTCATTTGTGATGAAGCAGAGTCAGGATTTAAGAAAGATATTTTAAATATTAGTTTAGGAGGAGAGTTAAGAAAAAGAGAAGCACCCAGAAAGGAAGACAAAACACACTGAGACCATAGGTGTGAAGTTCACAGTGTCACAGAAAGTATGAAACCCCTAATGGTGAGCAGGGCCTCCTTGAGGGAGAGTTGACATTCTCTGCTTGAACTGTCAGAATAATCAAAGAAATTCAGCAGCAGTTACAACCTCACAGCACAGCTCACTGTCATAGCTGCTTCCTCTTAGAATAGTTAAGCACTTCATTAAACATATCAGATCACCCAGGAGTATTGTGATAGTTGTCATGGAGATCTGCTGTTTGAACTGCTCTTGTAGCAATACCACCTATTTAGGAACAAGAAGTCACAGGGTGCAACTCTGAGGACATCTCCTTCATGTAGGAAGGCTACTAGCCAACCTATGTTGTGACCCGTGAGTCTTTCTTCTGTGTTTTGCTGTTCTACAACTGGGGTAGAAAATAAAGAGGAAAATCACATCTCCTAGGAACTGTCATCTAGGGGTGTGACCTTGTGAAATTTCATGCATCTCTGATCTCATTCTGCTGGCAACAGATAAGTGTAACTCAACTCTTGTCAAAGAAGCTTCCTTTGCAATAGATGGAATCTGTAACAGAAACCCAAAACTGATAAAGTTGCAGAGAATAAGTGGTCATGGGATGTCCACCCACAAATGGTCAAATGTTCTACAACACAATTTCTATTCCTTAAACTCAAAGAAGATCATGGAAGAATGGGCGAGTGGATAATAAGAGCCAGGGGACGTGGATGTATGCTGCCAACGGTGCATTCTAGACATGAGAGAACCCAAGCTGATATTGCACTTGCCATCCTCCTACCTCAGCCTCCAGAGTGTAGAGATTACATAGGTGGGACACCATGACTGGCTTCAACTATTTTCTTTTGTCAAATGATGAATGATTTAGTGTTTTTTTGTGGGACTCTACAACAGAAAATGAATACAATATTTCTGATGATAACTTCATAGCTAATATTGCTTATATTCCATATTAAAGTATGTTAATGTGTAAAAGGCCTCATTTCATGACAACAGCATAGTTTTAGGCAAACTTGATGTAAACAAGGTGTCAGAGGGGTTGACTTGTTTCCTTCATTTTTGCACCATTAAACAAACAGGACTTTTAGTGTTTGACTCCCAGTTTTTGAAATATTTTAACTTATTGAGGGGTATTTTGTGTCCTGTTCACAGCTATTTGTGTGTTTCTTACCAAATGCCCTCAGTTGCCCCATCTTAAGGCATATACTGGGTGTATTTACTGGCTATTTTGGAGTTCTGGCACCACGGCACCACGAAACTCTAGGTGGCCAATGAGCTGTAGGTAGAAAATGATAGCTGGCACTCTAGAAGTTCAAGTACCCAATACTGCGATTGATGAATCCCGTTGTTTTAGAGACTTTATAGAAAAGTCTGTGAGAGATGGTGGTGACCAGAAGTCTGTAAGGGAAGTGATGCTGAAAACGCAACCAAAGTAAGGAAAAAGACAAGAAAGTAAAGGAAATATGAAAACCTGTGACTTGAAATATTTTATTCAACAGGGCATGGTTGCATGACAGCTACAGTTCCTGAACTGTATTGGTACCGTAGCATCCCAAGGACACCAACATAATCCATGGGATTGACTCTGATGGCGTATTTTCTGTCCTAGCAATAGAAACAAGTGCTCTTGTGCTGGGGCATGGGGAACCTTTATGTCTTCCTCCAAGCATGTATATAAGCAACTGCATACTCAGTATAACTACAAGATCAGTCGCTGTTGCGGGTGGCTTAACTGATGGATATGTTTTGTGATGAAAAATAAAAATACAAGCATTAACCAAAAAATTATTTCTGCATTGAATCTTTTTTTGCAACATTTTTATTCTTAGACATTAGCTAATGTACAGAATTCACTAACTGAAGCACAGCAATGTGTCTGGGTTTCTCTTTTCTTGCCTTAACCAAAATGATTAGTACAAAACCTGAAGGCCAGGAGAATCTACTCTGCTATTATTATTGAGTTCATAGAAAAAATGCTTGATTTACATAAATAACATTGCCTGAGTCACACCCAAACCACAGAAACTCAGTTTATGAACTTGAAGTAAGAAAGCTGCAAGGTTAGGGTGACGGCAGTGGTTCAGCAAGCATTCTGTAAAATCTGACTAAGTCAATGGTATTGCACCATTAGTCAATGGTATTGCACCAAGGCTGACGACTTTAGTTTGTGACAGAGGGGACACACACAAACACAATGACTAGGTTTTCCATATTTGCCATGAACACATCAGATACTATTTTCTAATATGAAAGTCAGGTACCTGCCAGAAACTAACAACAACCTTTCATAATGAACAGGTTTTCAATGACACTGACAAATCCCCCGTAAATAAAATAAATGTCAAATCAACAGAGAATTAAGATCTATTTATTTTTAAAATCACAAGTAAAAGGGTATCTGATGTTTTACAGACATTCCAACACCTTCAGGAAATGTGAACTCACACCAAAGAGCCTGATAGTCATGTGAGTCTCCATCTGGGCCAGAACACATGTGCACAAATTGCATGCTGAATCACTCCAGCGGAAGAAAACCCTGGTCTACAATTATTGAAGTTTCTACTATTCATCTTAACCACAGAGGCTTTGGCAACTTGAAATATCAGTGATCTAGTCACGAAGATCCCATTGTTGGAAGAAACCACAATGTTGACTTGCAAGAAAGTGATTCTCAGGTGCAGAGGGACTTTAAACTAAACTGTTTCCCACAGCAAACCCAAAACCTTAGAAAACTTTAGGGGCCAAACTATGAAATGGTTTTACTGGTTCTGATTTGTCTTGTTTTGTTCTTAGTTTCTCCAACATTTAATTATTCTCATTGTTGCCAGTAATCTGGATGTGTTAAAAATACATTTTAATATTTTTTGAAAACCAAATTATTTCTGCCATTTTCCAGTTCTTGGTGGCACATGTAACATATTCCTTTAACATATATTCTGAGAAGAAAGTGAAAGGATATGTTAGATTTCATCAGAGTGAGCTGACTAATAGGTTTGAGGAAAAATGTATATTGAATGCAAATAATTAATTACTAACACTTATGATTCTTTTATTGTTTAAGGTATGTATTACCTAACATTTACCATCCCATATTTATTTATATATTTGTATATTTAAAGTAACCTTGTTGTTGCCCCCATTGTTCGGAAAAGAAAGCCAAGTCTTAAGGAGGATGCTACCTGCCTAAGGTTGCACAACTTGGAAAAAGGCATAAGACAAAATTCACCATCAGTCTCAACTCTTAACCACTATACTGCAGTCTTCTCCCTTTTCTTTATATGAATGTGTGTCTTTTGTCTTCCTATTTTTCACTACTCTTTCAGAATTGTGTATAACTCACTTTGATCATGCACACTGCCCTCCTCTCCATATACCCACCTTTGTGTCCCTTTTAAAGAGAAAAAAAGCACCCATCAAGGAAAGTTGATGCTACTTATATACTCCTGGAAGTGTGGTCTTCCACTGGAATGTGGTTGACCCATCATGAGATTCATCCTTAAAGAAATCTGACTTCCTTATCCCAGCAGCTGTCAATGGCCAGTGGCTCCTCAGCTGAGCATGTAACCTTGTGCTCACCTCCCCTTTCCATTCTGGGACTTAGTATGACTTGAGCTTTTCTGCTTGTAATGTTCATATAAACAGGGTATAAGCATGCTATATGTACTTTGTTTAAAACATAGGCAGTTTCTTCTCTCCATCTTTGAAAATTATCCTTCTTTCTGTTGGGAAAGAGTGGCAGTCAGCATAGTGCCTATGAAGAGACCCCAAAAACCAAACGACCATGACTGAATCCCAGCATCTCCATTTCACAGATGTGGACAGTTGATGGCTCACATGAGTTCCATTCCCTGCTTTGCTTCTGTACCGTGGGGGTATGTTAGAGAAATTAAATCGCTCAGTATTTGTAAAACCTAAAGAGCGTCTAGTAGATAGCACATGGATTCAAGTGTTATCATTAGGATTAGGCAGGTTCGCAGAGAGCACATTCAAAGTCAGTAATATCTTACAAATACGCTGTGCCAACTGAGCCACCCAAATGGTGCAGGCCTTTTCAGGAGGGTAAGTGCAATAACAAAGAGCTTGTTGCAGCTGTGATTCAGAGAAATCCTAGCTCAGAGCAAGACACAGTGAGCAAGTGATGGTGCATGCTACCAGCTAATAAGCTTCTAACTCAAACTCTGACCTCCTTGTCCCCTTCTCATATGAAATGCATGCTCATGACATAATTCTCCCATTCTGAACTTTATCTTACATTTCAGCAGCTTTTGGGGGCATCTCAGTTGATACTGTTCAAATTTCCTCCCAGCCAAGTAGCACTAATATCTGCATTTCCCCTCTATTCCCTCCATAACATTTCTGGGCTTTCTTCACTGAAGAGGCACTTCCAGATTTGGGGTGGAAATTGAAACTGTGGAGCAGCCCTGGGGGCAACAAGGCCAGGAGCATGGGAGGACTCATTAATCAGACCCAGAGCTGCCACCAGTGAGTACTCTGGGAAGTGGGGTGCATTCTTTCCACAGGCTGGATGTGGAAGGGCTTGGCCTCTCTCTTTTCTCTTTCCTGTGGTGCCTCGAAAAAAATGTGCAAGCTCTGGCTCCCTGCCAGGGGTGCGATTTCTTTGTTCAAGAGAAAGTGTAAAGTATTTTCACGTTAAATGAAGGACTCTAGGCATCTCCAGGAATCTGTCCTTTGAGGGCTTGTTAAAATTCAACAAAGGCCAATTATACTTGAAAGAGAAATTCTTCTTCCTTTGCTGGCGTGCTTTGCGGGTTTTTGGTTCTTTCTGCAGTTCCACTTGATTCTGCCCCCGCCTTCTTGTAGAATGCCAAATTCATTCCTCTTTCCTCAAGAACCAGTGTTTTATATTTAGTCTCATCTGTGTTTTAGATATTCATATTGTTAGACACATGAATTGATTTTAATTGATGGATTCAAATATCTGCTTTTAATGTTCAAAGTCATAGGACATTTATCTAGAAGGTAGGTTTTACTGATTTTCTACTTGGAACTGTGTCAGCTGTCATCTCCGAATAGTTCTAATTATACACTTGACTCTGTAGCTTTGCATATATATGTATATATATATATATATGAGAGTGATATTATAGCTGGAGAGTTCATACTTAATACCAAAATAATGCTTAAGTGAGTTCATATCTTTGTTATTTCTGCTTTGCCAACCTACCTGGGGTAAAGCCACTTTTATGTGAATGACTGATCAGCTTGTGTACTGCAAAACAGGGAATACCAATAATGCCATCTATAGGCTTTTATTATCTTAAAAGGGGGTTGAGCACACCTTTTCTGAGAGGTTGAAGTAAAAAAAATTCAACAATAAAACTGAAAAATATATTCACAAAAACCTATTACCTACCATCCATCCATCCATCCATCCATCCATCCATCCATCCATCCATCCATCCA